>JAFLJL010018235.1:59304-63188 GCA_018398815.1 Conus ventricosus
GAAGAAGAAGAAGAAGAAGAAGAAGAAAGAAGGAAGAAGAAGAAGAAGAAGAAGAAGAAGAAGTCCCTCAAAAATCTCCTATGTTACAGGTTAAAACCCTTGTTGAATCTGCAAAAAAAATTTGGGCGGCTATTGTACACTCCGCCGTCAACTAAACATTATATAGCTGCAAACCAAAAACTGAGGAAACAGCACTATTAAACCCCCGAACGAACAACACAACACAAAGGACCTCTTGGAAAAGTTGGAATGCCAAAGTGACTTTCCTCACCCGTGTTTCCCTTTCCTCTGTCGTCTTCAACTTTGTCACCCTTTTTTTCCGTTTCTTTCTGGATTTGTTCTGGAGGATCGTTTTTAGACTTCATTTTCTCCCAGTTTGGTGTTCAACGCTCGTGTAAGGTACCAGTCAACCTTAGGCGGGTTTGTCAGGACCTTCACTCGTCGTTACGAGACCCCGGGAAAAACACGTAACGGGTTTACAGTAAAGGGGTAGACGCACAGGACGAAAGAAAGAACGGACAATTTCAAGAACTGAACAAGGTTGCAGCACCCCTATCCTGTTGTGCGTGATCTACGCTGGGTAGCGCTGATGATGAAGATGATGATAAGGGATAACAATGATAATATTAGTCACAGTAGTAGTAATAATAACAATGACAGCAACACTGATAACGTGATAACAATGATAGTGATGGTAATGATATCATAGTGATGATAATAGAAAAGGGTTAATGATGATGATGATATGATGATGATGGTGATGATGATGATGATGGATGATGATGAGGGATGATGGATGATGAGATGGATGATGATGATGATGAGTGATAGCGCTGTTGCTGTTACTGCTGCTGGGTGATGATGATGATGATGATGATGTTTAGATGATGATGATGATGATGATGATGGTGATGATGATGATATGATGACGTAAGATCATAATAAAAGTAATATTCCCCAAAGGCCTTATCTTATGCAATAAGAAAAACCTAAAGGACTCCCTACGGGGCAGTTACACAAACGCGTCCTTTAACTGAAAACACAACAGATAAGAGCACACACATACTCAAAGGGAACAAAATAACAGGTGTAGGGAGGAGCACACGGACGGGGGTGGGTAGGACAGATACAACAGGAAAAGGGGAGATTCTGACGCAAAAATTTTCACAGTGCCTGCGCCTGTTTCTTGACGAAGAGGAAGAAGAAACTCATTCCAGCACTGTAAACCGGGAGGGAAAAGCAATGACCGGGCAGTTGATCTTTAAATGCAGGGGTTTCGGGTGCTGAGTGACGGACCCCACGCGGAGCGAAGCGAACGGGATGGTTTTGTTAGATGACGATAGTCACTACAGGATAGGAAGAGGTAAGTCTAGAGTACACGATGCTTGAGCGTTTGTAATACATTTGCACGGGCTAGATTTGTTTTCTTTCTTTCTGCGTACCAGGCTGATACTCCTGCGGACACGCCTGTATAAACAGGCAATGGAGTTTTGTGTGTAGACCGTTTTTTCATCCCGCCATTAAGGCAGCCATACTCCATCTTCGGGGAAGGTGCATGCTATTTGTACTGTCATCCATCCCAACGGCCAAACTGACCTTCTCTTCCGAAAGTTGGTGATGGGATTTTACGGGGTGTGCAAGATATTGTACGGCATTCACACACGGAACCTCGGTTTATAGTCTCATTCGAAGGACTGTATGGGGAAAATGGAGTCAGAACCAATTTTAACTCCGAGGAAAATCCCCCTGTACCGAAATTCGAGCAGCTAGATTTGATCTTATACGCTATCCTACGTGAGACAGGTTAGACGGTGCAAGAAAGGGGTGACGAAAACAGATCTTTTTTTTTCTGAAGACAAAACTTCTGCTTACGACACCGAATCGCCTAGCAGAAATGACAACAGGGTGTACACAGATGAAACAATGAGACCCCCTCTTACTTTGGGGACAGTAGAAGAGCCCCTCCATTTTTTTTCTTCTTTACAAATCTTTTATTCTGTTCTAGTTTTAGATTTAACCCTTCCCCCACTGAAAGAGGACCACTAGATTTCCCCCTGACAAACCCCGCCCCACACACACACACACACACACACACACACACACACACACACACACACACACACACACCACACACACAAAAACACACACACACACACCAAACCCCACACACACACAACACACACACCACACAACACACACACACACACACACACTTCTCATATAGCTAAACCGGCCCGCCTTCTCGAACGTAAAGTTATAACCATTTTTACATACAATATTAATTTCACCATCTGCCACTAGTTCACTTTAATTCCATTCAATGCAATATGCGTTTTAAAGAACAGCACGAGTGAAAGTGTCACGTTTCGTGCAAAGCAGCGAAAGTCCTGCTCACAGGTCCTGTTAAAACAATAAAATATCAATCTAGTTCTTGGGCAAAGAGTTGCCTTTCCCTCCACTTACTCCCCTGTAGGCCAGCATGAAATGAAATAGACGGATCGTTTTAAGGTTGTTTATTGACGTGTGTGTGTGTGTGTTGGTGTGCGAGCGCGCGGGGTGCGGTCCGCATATTTTAAAATTGGATCGAAAGGAAATTTGCATTAATTAAGAAATGTGTGCACATAACTCACAATGAAGAACGGGAACAACAAACAGACAACAACAACAGCAAAAAAAAAAAAAAAAAAAACGACGACAACAATAAAAAATCATCAACATCATCACATCATTATCATCATCATCATTATAAATCATCACCATCATCATCATCATCATCATCATTTTCATTCTTAAACTTAAAAAACCCACGACAGAGAGAGGAGAGAGAGAGAGAGAGAAGAGAGAGAGAGAGAGAGAGACAACAGACGGACAGGCAGGCAGACAAACAGACAAAAACAGACAGAGACAGAGCCCCCGCACACCCAATGGGAAACCCCGGGCTCGGACTGGCACAGTTAATTGTCAGAAAGAGGAGAGACGATTTTTTCAACGGAATTTAAATGAAGAGACACTCCGGTCCTGGCAACACGAATGGGAAGCTATTCCAGACATGGAGGCCTAAGTATTAGAAGGCACGATCTCCTTGGAACTCCTTTTGGCGGTTCGGGAAAAGGAAGATTTGCTTCACACAAAAAACGGTTGTAAAAACCCACTTTAGAGTTATCTGCTGTTCCTCAGCAGACACGGGCTTTCTTAAGCATTGTTTCCACATCGGTATCACATAATGTTATGACGACGACGATGTGGTTGGGGGTGGTGGTGGTGGTGGGTGATTTATTGAGTACAGCTTACCTAAAGGATCTTTTTTGGGCTGTCATTTACATGGAAGAAAAAAAAAAGCCATGTCCTTGGAAATGGAAAAAAACAAAAAAATAAAACCGTAAAATATTGGAAAACATACTGTGAAAAATCCAGCGCCACCAAGCCTGCGACATTTTAGATCCGTTAGGATCACGCGAAACGTGGGCAAGTCAAATAATTACATAGTTTTTTAATCCTGAGATGGAAAGTAACCAGAGAAATATTAGTCAAAATACACAAAGAGATATCTGGGGGGAAAAAATACAGAAAGTTAGCTACTCAGCGTCCACCCTTGCAATGGTTACAGTCTCTCTGCCTAGTCATAATTACGACAATAACAACAAAATCAACAACAACAGTAACAACAACAACCACGACAATAACAACATCACAACAACGACAACAACAAGAGCTGTGTGAATTATAACGACAAACATGATGAAAAACTTTCTGAAACAAAGACAGAAGACTAAGCATCAAGATGACAATTAAAAAAGAAAACTAACAGAAAAAAGAAATATAGAGACAAAAAAAAAGAAGAGGGCGTGGGTAGGGTGAACAAGCAATTAGGACAGAAATCAGAG
>JAFLJL010018236.1:0-31140 GCA_018398815.1 Conus ventricosus
TTAAAAAAAAACCCCATTTCCAAAAAAGGAACCTAAATAAAAAACCAAATTTCTACCTTTACCAAGATTCACAAATTGACACTCCTGACGTCCCATTGTTTCTGCATCGCTTGCCCCACAGTCATCATTTCTGATGTCCGGACAGATTCTCCAACCCCTAGTGACCACTCTACCCACGTACGTAAAAGACACCAACGACACTCTGAGACTGTTAGGGGGTTTCTCTTTCCCAGACGACAGCAGGGAGAGACACATCTTCACGAGGGAAATATTGTGTCACTTTAAAACCATATCCCCCATAGTGACGGATTGCAGGCGCTGAAACACTACTTGGAGAAGAGTGACATCAAACACCTTCACATCCCTACCATCCTCCGCCTAGCAGAACTGGTTCTCTCCCTGAACTCGTTTGCCTTCGAGACTGCCACTACCTACAGACAAGAGGGGTCGCCATGGGCACAAAGATGGGCCCCGCTTGCATGCTTGTTTGTAGTTTCGTGGAGGAGCAAGCTCTCAGCCGTTACACAGGAACACAACCGGCACTGTTCAAACGGAGAGAACATAAAAGGCCGACTCTGGGCCACTTGCTCCTCCACCGAGTTTTTGGGCGAAAGTGGCCTAAAAGCCGCCTATTCCTGTTCTCTGACAAGTAACCAAAAAATAACGACCCTACAAACAAACATACTGTGCAGGGTTATCCGTTTTTAATACTAATTTACTAAGGTTTTCAGAGAGTAGCGTGGGAGAAAGTAGCCAAAACTGAACACGCCCCCATAGAGTAACGTAGGGAAAAGCGGCCGTGACTGAACGCGCTTCATATACAAAACGGTGTCTGTTCCCACGGCTTTTTTTTCAGGGCGGTGTTAACGGCCCTGCTCTGCAGGGGTAAGCTTTAATTGCTAGTTGCCAGCCTACCTGCCCAGCATTTGGGGGTGTTTATTTTTCCCAGCAGGATTCTAAGTTAGAAAAAGTTTTTGAATCACAAATACTTTTTTAACAGCTTTATAGATTAAATTGTGTGGAAGACATGGAATCAGCTACAACTTTATATATAATCACACACAACACACACACACACACACACAAACCCTCTACACACACAAACCCTCTACACATGCAAACCCTCTACACATGCAAACACACACACACACACACACACACACACGCACACACACACACACATACACACACACACACACACACAACACACACACACACACACACACACACAGAGGCCCACACACACAGAGGCCCGCACACACAGAGACAGAGACAGAGGCACATACACACACACACAGGCCAAAAATCAATACTGCCGCACCTCCTCTACCCCCCTCCCTCTTTACCCCCTCCCTTCCTGCCCAGCTTGCTTGATCGCGCCATATGACATCAGCCACCGCGTAGCGGCGCTGTTGCACGCCCGGCCAATCAGCTGCTGCTCACAACTAGGTTAACCTACACATTCTTTCACTGACTGCCGAGCAATCACGACGTGATTGCTGCGCTGTGTGTGTGTGTAACCGGTTACCGAAGAACAAAATTGTGTATCTTAAAGGTTTGTTGGCTTGTTGAAGACAAATTCATCACGCGATACTGGACTGTGGCAGAAAGACGCGGTTTTTTTCAGTGAAAAAAGGCGAAAAAAGCAAGACCTGTGAAGTGTGTGGTTAGTGAGAAGATATTTACTGGGTTTTGTTTATATAATATTTGATCATGGCAGAACAAAGACAGTGGGAGATTTCTAAGCTGACAATACTTGACGAGCATGTTGAGTACCATGCACAATTTCTTAGTGCTTTGGATGAGCTGAGAGCGGCAGGCCCATCATCAAGTAAGAAACTACCTGCCTTCCCTAGACCTCCAAAAAGAAAGCTATCTGATTTGTATGGAGAGCAAGCAAAAAAACAAAAGATGACACCAAAAAGAACTCCACCAATACTTGAAAACAAAAGAGGTTGATGTGGGAATGACAGTTAGGAAAGAAGTTTTCGTTTTTGGGCAGAGGAAATAACGTCTGTTGCTGTTGCTATTGATAAACTGAAGAGGGTATAGGCAGCTTCAAAGGCAGGAAGCTACAACAATGTGTTTTAACTTGCAATATGGTTGCTTTTAGAACAGACCTTCAAGGCCTTTTCACAAGAAAAAGACAGTGGAGCGCAAAACTCAAAAATGGGATGAGTGGTTGAAGAGCAATGTAGGGATATTTCCCCTTCACATTCTCGCAAACTAAGAGAGATTGCTCGTTTGTTGAATCCATATGCTAAAAGGTTTTCTACAGTTGGTCTTTCTTCATAGAAGTCTACTCTATGAGGAAGGATTTGTATTTAATGTTTTCAAGCAGTGAGGAGATTAGAATTATTGGGCTACTTCTGTACAAGAACCAATTCAACTCCAAACACACTCCTCTCAAAGTCCGCAGCATGAGAGAGAACTAGCGCTCTACCCTAGAGCATCAAAGGTCACAGTGGCAAGCCGTTTCTTCAGCGCTTTACCCTAGAGCAGTCAAAGGTCACAGTGGCAAGCCGTATCTTCATCGCTCTACCCTAGAGCGTCAAAGGGCACAGTGGCAAGCCGTTTCTTCAACGCTCCACCGCTTCACCCTAGAGCGGTCAAAGGTTATCAGCAGTGAGATCAGACTTTTTTTGCTGCTTTGCCGCTTTGCTGTCTACGCCCTGTTACAAACTTTTAGGCTGCCTTTTTAGCTCTGCCAAAGCAGTATTTTAAAAAAAAAAAACCACTAGGTAACTCTGCCAATGCCAGTCCCAAGCCTGGATGAAAAAAGAGGAGGGGTGTGGTATAAACTTTTTTTGTGCACTTGGCGGCTGCTTTGAACTTGCAACAAAAGAGCCAATGCTCACAAAAACGCAAGCACGTCTTGCACCAAGTGGTTTTTACACATGACAAATAATAAAGCTCTGTGTACACCACACACACTCCTACCCCCAAATCACCCCAAGTTCTTAATTAAGTCACCCCAAGTTCTTAATTAAGTTTTTAATTAATACTTCAATTTCTTAATAATTCTTGATAAGTTTTTAATTAAGTTCTTGACCAAGTTTTAATAAGTTCTTGATTGTCACCCTTTAAGTACAACCAATTCGTTTTCAATTTACTTATAATTATCAAAAAAAATACAATCTAGTTTTTATTTTAAATAGTAAATGTCTAAGATAGAAAACCAACCCCTCAAAAAACGGTCATCTTTGAGGATGTCTTGCTCACGTTTTCTGCATAGATTTTAAGGAAGGTCTTACACCCAAAGAAAACCGCTTGATTACAATTCGGGTCTATGGAAATGTTTTTTATGACTCCGGGTCTTTATTTATTGTTCACATTTTATAATACGCCATGATCTATTTTTTTAAAAAAAAAAATTTAAAATTTTATGCATTATAAATGGATCAAAATGATTTTTGTTATTTGGGGGTTTTTTGGCGTGCTTTCTTTTTCTGTATTTAACGGTTCAGTGTTTAACTTCTTTTGTTTTTTGTTGCCATTGGTTATATATTTATAACCAAATAACTGCCCCCACAGCGAAAGGGGCCCAAAAAGGCAACATTTTTTTAAGTTCAATATCCGAAGATTTTGGGGGCCCTGAACAATGGATTTTTTTAAGCGGGATTGAATCAACTTGTCTGGCTTTGGCGGTGTTATGTTTTCATGATATCATATTTTTTAACTTTAAATTTTTTTTTGTCTTCCATCTGCTAATTTTTTTTCCTGCTTCAACACGCCAGGTTTTTTTAATGCCTCCACCGTTCGCGTTTTCGCTATTTTCTAGTTTGGGTTTACTTTCTCCACCTATTCATGTTTTCTGGTTCGATGATTTTCCACTGTTCATTTTGGGGGGAAACAAAACTATATGAAATAAAATTTTATAACCCCTGATCCTGGCGTAAAATGTTCCAAATCATAAAAAGGTCAAACCCAAGGGACTCAAAAGACTTTGTTAAAACTTTGGAATCTTGCGGGTTTAAATAACGTAAAATCTTGAAAAAAATTGGGAGAAACTTGTGTTAGGGAAAACGAAGTTTGCCCCCCAAATTTTTTTAGAAGGGGGGTTAAAAAGTTATGTATTTTAAAATGTCTTCCGGGAACTTTTTTAATCGTTAATGCTGAATCAGTTTCCAGGAATGTTTTGGGTTTTTCCCCCGCTGCCAAAGAATACAACCCCCTTTTGGGGCATAACACTTGGCCATAAACTTGGTCATTCATAAGTTCGGGGGTTTTGGGCCCGCCTTTACTGTAGGAGATCATCACGTTCATTTTTTAATAATTAAAATTTTATTTTATTTTATAAAAAAGCACCGAAAAAACTGTTACCAAACCTTGTATACCATTCTGCTGTTATTGGAGGCAAAAGGTGGGTCCCAAATGTTTTGAAAAAGCTTGTTAAAAAAAAAACCGGCAGATTTTGGCAACTAACTTTGGGGATTAGCAAAGCTATTCTATCATTGCACTGGGTTTTGCCACGAAAATTTCTATTTAAGAAAGGGAATTTTCCAACAATAAAATTTTAAGAAAAAAATAAAATTAAAAAAAAAGGCTTCACCGCAAAAAAGATAGGCGGCGCTGTGGGAATGCGCTTTTTTTAGTGGCAGAAATTTTTTGCTTTTAGTAAACTGGGGAATGACAGCGAAGAAAAAGACATAACAAAGCTAGAAAACAGCAGCTGCACAAAACCCTATGAAAGGCAAGACTTGAGCTTTTAGATTTTTTTAAAAAGACACACGAAAAACAGGGGCAGCACTTACACATTTAAAAATGTTTTACAAGCATAAAACAATATTTTTCTAGTAACGGCAACCCCAAACGAGACATTTCCCCCACCAAAATAAAAACTTTTATCAAACCCCCCAGAAAAAAAAAAAGATGCAAAAAATCGGTTTTAATGTCGTTGGAACCGTGGTATTTTTTTTGCACTAAATGGCTGAATAAAAAATGAACAAAATCTTTATTTGCCCAAAGGATATTGGGAAAGGGGATCACAGCAATTAAAAACTAACCAAGCGGGGGAGTATGAAAAAACCAAAGGAATGGTTATCTAAAAAAGCAATTTGGGAAAATTTATTTTCCTGCCCCTAGACGAATACAGAGACCACACTTTTTTAATACAACTCAAACGACACCATCAAATGGAAACTTCAATTTTCCCTCTTAGGATTAGACAAAAAGATTTTAATACGCACTCCAGTCTTTTACAGGGTTTTAAATACAAAGATCGAAACCCTTAACACAAAAGATGCTTCTGCGTTGCGTTGCCCTACACTGAAACCAGCGAAAACCCCTAACTTTCCCCCGCATGTTCAACGAGATGGGAAAAAAAAATTTTAAAGGGCCCAAATGAACAAATTTTTGTTTTAAACATAATTACCATAAAAGAGGCATTCCAGGAGTCAAGATCACAGGGTTTAGTCAAAACTTTAAAAAAACGTTTTTCTAAAAACTTTTTTTTCCCACCAGTATCACAGAGAGCTGATTTACAATCCGCAACACGAAAGGGGTTTGAAATTGCCCCATTTTTTCGCGCAATGAATAATGAAGAATTAAAGGCCTAAACCATACAACAATCAAAAGAAAAACAATAAATGTTTCGAAGGAGACCAGTTCACCCCGGGAAAATTTACCAATTTTGGGTTTAAAAGTAAGGTACCTTTTTTTACCGGGGGGAAACAGAAGGGGGGACTCGCATCAGGGCAACCCATCCCGTTTGGGGGTGTTACCATATGAAATAAAAAAATTGTAAAAAAAGAAACCGCCCGGTATTATTTTACGAGAAACTACACAACAAAACAACCAGCTCCTCAAAATCTTTGTGAAAGAAGAACGCAGATAATCCGCCAACAGTCCGCTTAAATTTAATTTCCCGGGTTTTCCAGTGCCCCCTTGCAAATAAAACTCTGGGTTTAAAAACACCCGTTTTGTGTTTGTTCTTTTAATACTTCTTTGTTACAACTGTTGTGTTGATCTCAGTAGATTAATGAGTTTACGTTGTCATGAGAAAAGTCTTTTTGCCAAAAAAGTTCTTTGTGTTGTCAGGATATGTTTGACTCACAACACTGCGAGAATTCCCCTTTTCTTTCTTAATGAATTTTTTCCCCGGCTCGAAAAACTGTACATTTTTGACCTTAACCCCACATCTCCTTGTCACCTTTCCAGAAATTCATCCTTCATTTTCTAAAAACCCCTTGTTTTAAAGAAAAGCAAAAGGGGAATCTTAGGGGAAGGCTGTCCGTACCCTCCTGCAAACCTTTACCACTTCGGTTTTTCCCGTCTTTATAGATTCTTCAGTAGGATATCTATAACAAAAATTCTGCACTTGTAAAGCACTCAGACCAGGGTACGAGGGCTTTTAAAATGTCATAAAAAAATCTAACACAAAACTTTTATAATTTTTTAAAACAGTAAACCCGATAAAAACAGGTTTGTCCAAATTTTACTTTCTTTTTTTCATCATTATCCAAAAACGGGCATGAAATCTTCTGAATCCTGATTTTTTTTTGAATCAGCTTAAAAATTTCTTCGTTCTCTTTGGTGACCAATCTGACATCTTTTCGCTTTTGGGGGATTCTCCATAGTCTTTTCCCAAAAAGCTTTTGTTCACAGCTTTAAAAGTCTTTTTTTGAAGCATCTGTGGATTTAGTTCGAGATCATGTTTTTTCAGATGTATGGTTTCATGAACGTTCTTGATCAAAAGCAATTTGCATAAATGCTGCAACTTCAAACCATTTTAAAAAAAATTGTAGAAGTCGTAATGACAAACATAATTTTTTTTGCCTCGAAGATTGGGCACAAGTTTAGGCGGCTCTCTTGGATCCATCTTTAGACTTTCTGCTGCTAATGGATAGTCATTATGCAGGTCATGGAGTTCATGAGGATATTCTAAATCAACTTCTAGAATGAAACCACGCTGTTGATCAGGCGTTAAACTGCCCAACCACTTTAACGCCTTTTGAATATTATTCGTACCTGTGTACATCTTGAAGTTACGTAATGGAAGTGATTGCGCCATTGCCCATCCATACAGATTGTTTGCATCTAAATACATGAGATAGTTAGACCTTTTACTCGGATCATAATGATCCAAGTATTTGTTGTTTGCTTTACAGTAATGATGCGACGCCATACTAATTCCCCCACGCAATCCGTTTTCAATCATCTGAATCATTGGTAAATCTGACAATAAATCAATCTGTACTCCAGTAAACTTTAAGAAAGCATCCCAACTCATCCCGGGCGCAGAAATATAATGCGCAGGATCCAAACTGTAATGTTTCATGCAGGTCTTTCTATAATTTTCAAAGACGTCCGCCAACAAACATACATCTGCCATCAAGTATGAATCATGATAGTCTCCCATCGTTTTACACTCTAACTTTTGCCACGCATCTTGAGCATGCTGGTAATCTGAATCGCTGATGTCCTTTCCTCTAAGACTAGAAAAGAACGCGCCTTTAGGTGGAAGTGTATCTTCGTCAAACCTTTCCCAACTGTTCATGTACTCATAAGGATAAACACCCTTTCTAACAAGAGTTGGGCCAAAATATTCTTCCGTTATTGGGCAGGACTTTAAGGACATAGCCAGCGCCTCTAATGAGCCCATCATGTGTTGCATAGAGTCGTAGAAAGACATGTTATTTAAAGTGAAACACATGTACTTTTCTGATGACTGTGCAATGCATGCTACCCTGAAGGCGCTGGTTACTGCTTGCAATATAAGATGGGAGTCGTAACCTCGCAAGTTATGAAAGAAGATGGGCAGCTTCCATGTCTTTGGTTCAAACTTTAGTTGAAGATTGCATTTGTTATGCGCCGCTCCTCTGAACTTTCCGCTAATGTGATCATGGTCTCTTACTGGGGGGTTTACACTCTTGGGCGTTAGCTCTAAACCGCAAATCCAACAATGCGTGGCTGAGTCATACTGTTGTTGGTCTTCAGGCGTCATTATGATTTCAGATAAATTCAGATTATTAGAACAGTCATTGCGCACTTGCTGCATGCGTTTTAAGAATGTTTCTGCAGCATCTGGTCCTCTATATAATTCTGGTTCTGAATAAACGCCATCCGACCTAACAATAACAAAAGCAAATGAACAAATCTGATGATTACTCATTAAGACCGTTTTTTCGAAGTTTTTGTGGTGCTGGCCCTTCATAAGGAACAATGAGTGATTCGAAGTCTGCGTAAACTACGTATGGACTTGTTTGCAGCCGTTTCCAGTTCTTAAAACTAACTTTAGATCCTGGCGGGGGCGTAGTTAGTTCTGTCTTACAGTCTACAGAACTTTTACAATGTTTTATATGTTCAAGCGCGGCTTGAGCGGTTGGAATTCTTGTTAAACATTTTCTACAGAATTCTTGTTTATGTTCATGCTTTGAAGTATGCGCTAATAATCTGCTCATTGTGCGTATCAATGTGTAATGGGGCAGCCCTGCTGGCGAAAACATTAGGAGTAAGTCCACATGACTTTTGGCTGTTCGCCTATTGTTGGACTGTTCTTGGACACTTTAATTGGCACCAAATTTGTTTCCTCATCCCATGTGTATACATTAACAGTTTTGGGTTGTTTTGTTCTTCAAACTGATCAATTTGGTCTACACTAACAGGAAAGGATATTCCATTGAAGTTAAGATATTTGGCGTATTGCCGATAGTTAGTCACTCTTTCTGCGTGTTCGCGGACATGATGCAGCCTTGCAAGAACGCACCACATGAAACATTTGTCGTCTGAATTTTTTATGTTTACAACTGCTCTCTTTAAAGCCAACTCTCGAGGTAGCGGAATGTAAGCCTTGCCAACAATCGGCGCATACTTAGCCTGTTTTAATCTAATCTCTAAGACTTCGCCCTCTGACCAACCAGAGCCTCTCATTTTAGCTTCTTCAGCGGCAGCGTCAAACTGTGTAAGCATTTCGTCTGCCCAACCGGGTGTTAAGTCGTTATGAGAAAGAATAGTCTGTTGTTTAGTCGAGACCCAGACTTCTAGATTTTCTTCATTTATTGTTACATAGTCGATTAAAACAGCTAACATTACTTTAACTGGCGGGTCTATTGTTAGTTTACTTGGAACTTGAGAAATTGCATGAACAACACTTGCCTGTACGTTTGTTGGGTCAATGACTTCTAAATCAATATCATTCAGTGCTCTTGATAAACGCTCTCTCTCAAGCATTCCTTCAAACAATTCGTCTTGTCCTTCATATATCTTAGCCATGCTGTCTTTCTTTTCTAAGCCAAATAATTTATTTAAATTAAAAAAAAATACTTAATTAGAATCAATATCAACGGTCTTTTTGCGCTTGGACTCATAAACTAAAGTATAAACACCTTTTGGTGTTGTTAATGTGAGCTGTTTAGAACAGAGTTTAATGTCTCGTTTACTTTTTTTAAGCTTTTCCTTTTTTATCTGCTCGGCGTCTGGCTGTTGAGAAAAACTTGTCCTCGCCTTTCTTTGAAGATCAAACTTTTGTCTTTTGTAGTCATCAAAATCGGCCTGTAAACGATTAAATTCTTCATTCGTGATGTTTGAGTCAACTAGCGCTTTATTTATTGTCAGTTTGAAGGAACTAAGTTAGCTGTTATTAGTTGAACCATAGCTGTGTGCTTTTGGAGTTTAGTTTTATTTTTTTGCTAGCAGCACCTACGGCTAATGAACACAGGCCGAGAGCTAAAGACAAACCTCCTAGAGGTAAAGCTGCGGGTGCGCCTATGCCCGTTGCTAAGAGACCAACACTCGTTTCCTGCTGATAGAGCGCTTATAGTCGATGCTCCAGTATTAACATATGTAACAGCATTAAAGGCAGCAGAATACCTTCGTTTGGTTTTGCTGTATTTTGAAAGGTTCTTGCTCTAGTACTTGCTGCATTTGTGTAATGTTGGTTAATCTGAAGGTTTTTATGTTAGGGGTTTCTACTATCTCTTCTTTTGGCGGCGCTGTAGGCACATTTGGATAAACTTGAACAGACATGCTTTTTATAAAATAAAAATAATTTAGTATTGTATATCTTTAATCTGTTATTTTCAATATTCAGCTGCGCATCATATATTAAAAACAAATGTACATTAAGCGGTTTATCGGCTTCTTCTTCTTTATCAATTTGAATGTTTATTACGTCTCTCACAGCTCTCCCGCTTCCATGCAACTGATTATCCTCTGTTGACCTTAGGTCAATCCATAAACCGTATTTTGTTGTTAAATAATCATCAAGTCTTACACTGTGAAGGTGTAGATCTTTAGCCACAAGGTCAACTGTTGGATTTATACACCTCCCACCTCCAACAGTTTTCTTATTTCATCAAAATGCTGATAAGGTTTAAGCCCGCTAGCATAGATTTGGTTAGGACTGCCCTCAATCGAACATTGTACTTTCGTTATTTTTGGATTAAAAAACTTTTCACTTCCTCTTTTGAATGGTTCTTCATCTTCACACAGCAATAAAATACCTTTAAGCGATCTTGCTGAGACGCTAAAACTAAAATTCCATATAGTGTCTGCCCTGCTTCTAGGATATGTTGTATGATGAATCACTCTTTCGTAATATATTGCTAATTTTGACTGATATTGGTGCTCAATCTGCCTTGCTAAATTAGGGTTGCTAACAACGTCAAACTCTAACGTGATGTCAGAAATGCTGTACTTTGCTTCGGTGTCTGTTGATCTGATAACACGTTTGTATTCGTTAAAAGTTAGTTCATATGACAGTCTGTCTTTTAATGCTCCTTGAAAGTATGGCGCATGCGCTTTTAACAACTCAAAATCTAAGGGAATGGAAAAGCGATTTCCAAACGCAAAATTTACAGCCACATACTTTTTGCCGTCTTTAGTATCTGCGGCACCTATTCTATGTTTTAGTGCTTCTTCATTTTCTATTCCTTGAAACGCAAGATCAGCCCTTTCATTCCCGGTTAGCCATAGATCAGAATAGGTTAAAAATATGTCTGCATTGTGTAAAGAAAATATTTCTTGCCCCTCAAGTTTTATAGAAATTTTCTTAACAATTGCCCGCCCCAAATTCTGGACAACTGTCCTGTTTGTGTCTGTTGTTGAATCAAGTACTATTTTGAAAGTAAGCGCGCAGAGCCTGGCACAATCACTTCATCTGCTCCTAGGTCCGGAAATTTGACAGTAAGAATTTGATCTGCATCAATAGTAGATGGATTATTTGGAACAGTAATATTCCGTTTATTTCCCTTCACACCAAAGGGTTCTTTCAGTCTTCTAGCGGGTCAAGAATCAAGCCATATGCATGTAACATTTTTTTATAAAACAAAATAAAAAAATTAATTATTAAAGAAACATGGCAGGCATTGAAGATGAAGATTATGATGTTTTTGATCGTGGAGACGACATGAGTGATTCCCCTTGGGAGCAGCATCGCTCGGGGCTCTCATTGCATGATGAATTAGCAGAAATCGGGAGTACATTACCAACAAGTCGGTATAAATTAACAGAAAGTAAGGCCAGATCATTATACCAAAGTTTAGCCAAGAACCTCCCGAATTTATAGACCCTAATGATTTTGAAGTAAAAGATGACCATTTGTTTTGTGAGGAGCGACCAAGGACAACTTGTTCAGCTTACAACTAAAAAAGAACCCATCAAAGTTTTTAGCCGTAGGTTCAATTAGAAATAGGCTTAGTGTGAAAGATCAAAATCGCCTTGGCCTTGTTAGGCCAAAATTAAGGGCGGAGGCAGTTGCTAAACTTCAAAACACACTGCAAGAACTCCCGACAGATAACCAAATGCAAAACATGGAACTTAAAGAATTAAATCAATCAGCAGGTGAATTAATAAATGTAATAGAAGCAGAATCCAGTTTTCAGAAGAAACAGCGTTAAAGACTATACACGACTCGCCGCTACCCATGCGAGAAATAGAGGCCCTTGATCATGCTTTAAGAACCATCAGAGGCGAATTAACAAACAATTTAGCAAAACTAGGTGAACTAGATGGGCATATAAAAAGAGAAAAAGAAAAACTCGTTGAGGCTGATGACGCCAACTTAGGCCTGATATTAAAGAAAGAATAGCCCAAAGACTAAAAGATCTTGAACAAGAAAGATCAGCAAGACTAGAAGTGCTGACTACTAACCGAGACCAATTACGAACTCAAGTGAATAGAATAAGAGAAACTATCCGAAAAATTTTATATGAAGACACAACGCTAGCAGAACGAATAAAAACGCTGTTTAGAGAGCAAGGCGTCACATTAGCAAGCGTTATAACTGCCTTAGGATTTGCAATAAGTACACTGGTGATGGCTATTACAGGTGGTGGTGGAGGGCAAAATTCAGTGCCTCCGCCGCCATCGCCTGATAAATCATGGGTAAAAAACAGCTTGATCATCTTGCGAGTTTATTAAAAAAATTAGCTGGTAAAGCCGTGAACGCTTTACCAGGAATATTGGGGAGTATTGTCAGCTGGCTTTTGTCTACTGCAAGCAAAGTAGTTGGCTTTATGGCCGAGCACTTATGGGCATTAGTTCTCGTAATAGTTGGGTTACTATTTAGTAAGATAAAGACCAAGTAATCCTATGCCAGTTAATCCAAGAACAAGCGCTGTCTTTTCATATTCATGGTCATCGCGAACAGAGTCCGCAAGCTTTGCTGAGTCTTCAATGACTTTGGGGGGTTGGACTTCGGGGATTAGATGACTTAATCTTGGGTGTTTTTTTATTGTTTGTAATATTACTGGCCCAGAATTTATGTCGTTTTTCCCAACCTTCTGTTCATTGCCTGCTATAAGAATTTCATTATTATAGTTTATTATTGTACCTATCTGGAGTCTGAGGTCAGAAGGCAGCATGTATAAACCAGTGCCAACAGCAAAGTCTACTTTCGATCTTGCGTATTGTAAAACATGTTGGTACCTTTGAATACTTGAAGTAAATCAACTGTAGAATTAATGGCATCCTCTAAATTTGCTAAGTATTGTTTTTGTGCGTCAAAGCCAGTAGAAGGATCAGTTATGCTTGATCTTGCCTGTGCTTGCGAACCTAGCAAACACCAAACGTAAGTACGAATAGAGTCGTTTATTCGTTCTATTCCCGCTCTAGTTAGACCTTAGAAGTGTCTAAGATAAATGTTGTCCATGCTGTTTTATGCTCTTGCTCTATGGACCAGGGCTGAACAATTTTGAAAGGAGAACGCCGGTCATAGTTATACTTTCTGTGCGTGCCCTGAAAATAAATGACGCCTAGGCCATGATCAAGATCCAACTTTTGTCTAAAGTCTGTCTTGATGTTAATATTGAATTCGTTACAGATCCTTTCAAAAGCCTTCATGTCTATTCTGTTGCTGAGTGGATTAAATGGTTTGTCATTTGGTAATGGCGCTTGCAGTTCAGACAAAATACGTCTGAAGTGTAATAAAAATGAAATCTGTACACTGACCTCACCAAAGGATCATGGTGATTTAAATGATCAGCATACGACACTCCACACCCAGTTGATGCACAAGACACAGCAAAGTTTAACTGGTTCTGATAAAACTGCATCGGATGACTAAACCACGCTTTCTGGATGTGCTCGTTTTCAATAGGGGGGTTAAGATAGCTCTTCAATGGAGTACTCACCTTTTTATGAAAAGAGGCAGTCTGGGTCACAGCAATGTCAAGAGTATCAGTTGCTATATTTTTAAGATTGTAGTGCGGCCCAACAGAATATTTTGCACCAGTATATTTGAATGCACTCATTTTTATTTCGTTTAAAAAAATGTTTGTAACAATAACAACCCAAGACCGTCCTTCGTTTTTAGAACATGCTATTAATAACATTGCGGGGCCAAAACGGTCGCGCTCCATGAAATATTCTACAAAGTTGTATGGTTTAATATAAGCAAAACCAAGAAGAATAATAAGATTACAAAATATGAAAGGAGAACAAACGACGTTAAACAGTTAACAATACCTGATGGTTATTACGGGTTTTGCTCACTAAAAGAAGCAATGAGTAACTTAGACATTACTCTTAAACTTAACAATGCAAATCTAAAACAATATTAACATTCAAACCTGAAGAAGCAAAATACGATTTTGATAGAGAGCTAGCTAAAATGCTAGGCTTTACAACTAGCAATCTACCCACTCATAGTTTTAGTGTTTCGCCAGATGAAACTACGTTTGAGGGAGAAAGTCCGCTCAATCTTGCAGTACATTCATTACTCTATGTTCATTTAGATGAGCTGAGCACTGATGAAAACTTATATGATGGAAGGCCCTCAAATGTTTTAAGAGCTCTTCCGTCAGGGAAAGCTGCATATTGCGATTATGAAATTATACAATTCCCTAATTTACAGTTTAAAAGATTAGTTTGTGGGAGGGTCGGATCATTTAATATAAAAATCAAAGACAAAACGGGGAAAGTCGTAAAATGTGATAACCTACACATTGTTTTAGAAATAAAATAATTAGTTGTACTAAAAAATGTCGCGGGGCCAGAAGAACCGGGAGTTACATTAGCGCCTGTAAGGTGTATAACCTTAGAATTAAAAGACCTTGCAGATGTTGCGGACTTTGAACAGAACGGTGAGATAGGCGCTTTGTATGGTTTTGAGTACACTAAAGATGGTGATTAAACGCAAAGAGGTTGGCGACAGCAAAAAGTTTCCTAACTAGAACAACTGCGCAATCTAGAGGCAAATATGTTGGCCAGTATGAATATAAAATAGTTCGAAAACCTGACCTCAAATGGCACTTAGAACCATATTTAGAATGGGAAATAAAATTTGAATTCATAAGCCCATTTACATATTTTAGCCGTCAAAAAAGTTTCAGAAAAGCATTCAACTCTGGCCCTTTACATGTAAGTCTTATGCCGGATGACAATAGTCGGAAAGAAATTGAAATAACGCCGTATGGGAAAAAGCAGTACATCCTCCACAGAAGAGAAACGGTTTTAAAAGATGCTTCTACAAAATTACAGTTCATTCCGCAAATGAAATTAGGAGACACGTTCACAATAATATTTGAAATTTCTGTCTTAAAAGATAAGGAGAGGGATGGGGTTGTGGGCGTTAGTGACGTCCTTTTTAAAGGAATTCTAATTAGCTGGCAAAACTTAGACGTTGACAGTCTTAAAGTTACTGTCGTCATTCTTCACAATGGTGAGGATATTAAGGTCATAACAACAAGCAACAAAATCAATATTAGTCTAAATAGAAACAATCTTACAGCACTAAATTGGATTAATCTTACACATTTAGACCTTATAGGATTTTATTATACTGAACAAGTTTTAACAGAGGGCATGATAAAAACAATAACCGGATTAGATTAAGTTCTGTTATAAAACTATGGAGCAGTTAAACTTTATGACAAAAACTCCTCATTGCTCATTGATTTGTGGGCAGACTGGTTGTGGAAAAACAATATTTGTCCTAGACCTATTACAAACAGTTTATCGCTATAATTTTAATCATATTGTGGTTTTCTGTCCAACGCTTAAATGGAACAAAGCATATCATGATAGAAGGTTTTATATGGACAGATGATGACATATATTTAGTTGATCCTAGCAATAAACTGAGTGAGTGTTTAGAACAGTTTTATAGACTGTTTGAGGGAACGCAAACACTATTTATTATAGATGACTGCTCAGCAGAAAGAGACATAGTTAAAAAGAGAAACACTTTGTCAAAACTAGCTTTCAGTGGAAGGCATGCTAGGATAAGTGTGTGGATTTTATGCCAGAAATATAACTCGGTTTTAAAAGACTTTAGAGAACAGTTAAAGACTGTAGTTTTATTTCACATGAAAGACAGAGACTCATTTGAAGAATGTTTGCGCGAAAATGATGTTATTGAAAATGACCAGGAAAAACATAGGATTAAACAAAAACTGAAATCTGAAAAGTTTAGTAAATTAGTATTAAAAACGGATAACCCTGCACAGTATGTTTGTTTGTAGGGTCGTTATTTTTTGGTTACTTGTCAGAGAACAGGAATAGGCGGCTTTTAGGCCACTTTCGCCCAAAAACTCGGTGGAGGAGCAAGTGGCCCAGAGTCGGCCTTTTACTGTTCTCTAACGGTATATTGACGACTGCCGTGGTGTGTCGGTGGGACCAAGGGAAGACTTGTTAAACTTCATCCAACACATGTCTAACTTCCACCCTGCCCTCCGATACACCCACGAAATATCATCCAAATCTATCTCCTTCCTGGACCTTTCCATCTCTGTTCACCCAGACTGTTCCAAACTCTCCACCACCATCTTCTACAAGCCCACTGACTCACATGCGTATCTCCTGTACAACTCCAGCCACCCATCCTCCACCAGGAACAGTATACCACATTCTCAGTTCCAAAGGCTCAGGCGCATTTGCAGTAGAGAGCAGGACTTTGAGAATGAGGCTCAGAGGATGTCCACCTTCTTCATAGCCCGCCAGTACCCAGAGGATATTGTGCAGACAGCACTTGAGCGTGCATGCTCTACCAGCCGCACAGAAGCCCTGAGACCAAAAGCAACGGGAGAGGATGAGGATCGCGCTGTGGTAGTCATCCCATACCATCCTCACAACCTACCAGTCTGCAGAATCCTACGTGAAAACTTTAGTCTCCTCCAACAAGACCCAGACCTCAAACAAATCTTTCCAAGCCACCGCTGATTGCTTTTCAGAGGGACAAGAACCTGCGTGACATGCTTGTGAGGTCCAAGCTTAGACCGCAGGCCACCCAGTCAACCTCACCAGGGTGCAGACCTTGTGGGGACAAAAAATGCAAGACGTGCCCATTCATAGACACTTCAGCTACAGTCGTGGGACCCACTGGCACATTCACTGTGAGGTCCAGTTTAAACTGTCAGTCTAGGGACTTAGTGTACGTCTTGACCTGCACCCTCTGCTCCAAGCTGTATATTGGGGAGACCTACCGCTCATTGGCCGACCGCTTTTCAGAGCACCTGAGGTCGATGAAGCTGGGCTACAACAACCCAGTCGGCCAACATTTTGTTGGTCCATATCACAGCTACAGTCATGCGAAGATAGCAGCAGTGTGGCAGAACCCCAGAGACCGTGTGTACAGAAAGCACATGGAGAACCTTGTCATCAGCCGCTTGGGCACCACACAGCCAGCTGGGATGAACATTAGAGTCACTGACGTCTAGCTGAGCCAGGGCCCTTCTGCCTTAATCTCTCTGTCCTGTCCTTCTTTAGCCTCTGTTTCTTTTTCTTTCAGTAGGCTAAATAGTGAATATTTCCATTTATTCCCCTCCTTTTGTGTGTGTGTGTGGTGCAGGGTGGTGGTGGTGTGTGTGTGTATGTGGTTTTGTGGGGGTTGTGGTGGGTGGGTAGAAAAAAAAAAAAAAGTGTGTGTGTTGGTGTCTTTGTGTGAACTGCAGTGTGTGTCTGTGTGAGCTCAATACACCTGAACAGTGATCAGTGACTTTATTCTGGTCCAACTTAATCATTAAATGAAATGTTCTCACCCAATTCTCACATAGGCTTTCCTGTCTACACTGTCCTCTTCTTTTCACTTTGACAACGGGCCTATGGCTTGAAACGTCAGTTTTCTCACTAATGGATTTGACTACCACCAAAAGGTTTTTATAAACTTTATTACTTTTTTTCATTTTGCAACGAATCCTGCAGTCAACTTTTGTTTCTTCCTATGCACAGGTCAGATTTCGGGGGGACGGTAGAGGTCAACTAGTAACAACGCAATTGGGATACATGTAAATGTCCTTGCTTACGTGAAAAGATTTGTCATCTGAATGCTAAAAAGAAGATTTTGTCCTTTTGATTGGGTTTGGTAGCTTAGTTCGATGCCAGAGGTCAACAAGGAGAGTGGTAATAACCGTGACTTGTGGACTCTTTGTGTGTTTCTACGCTATTGCTAGGGCTCAGGGATACCATGGTGATTTCGGAGTGAAAAGCCCAGGCGACAAGAGGGAAAAAAAGAAGAAAAAAGAAGAAGAAAAGAGGCAGTCGTGTACGTATCGATTGTGCTTGCACACAAAGTAAAAACGATATGGGGCTGTTGTCACGGGAGCAAACCCCATCGATCAACACATGTAATATCTGCAAATTAACTCCCATATTTAAACCATACGTATAAGTGTGCGCGCGCATGTGTGCTCATCTCTCTCTCTCTCTCTCTCTCTCTCTCTCTCTCTCTCTCTCTCTCTCTCTCTCTCTCTCTCTCTCTCTCTATCTCTAAATGATACACTTTGTATGCCATTGAACTGCCTTGCAGTTTATCTTCAGTACAAATGTGTAACATAAGAGAAAATGAAACGATACGGTTTTTTGTTTTTTTTTTTCTGGGACAAAGTATCTTTTTCATTATTGAATACTCCGTGTGCAAGTAGATCCACTGTTAACTTGCCGTGCAGACTTTCCGCAGTAACTGAGGAGAAACAATCAGGTTTCGATAACAGGTTTCTGACCAGGAGTTATATGTTAGTGAGTTTCCTCCCCATTGGAGATTGTCTCTCCCTTGGAGACTATAAGCTTGCCGAAGGCTCATTTTGAGAATCATTTATTATTCCCCATTCACCATCCCAAGCACATACTGTTGGTTAGGCAGAATTATCTACCACTGCCGATATGAATGCTTATCTCCCCCTATTTCTTCAATCTAAGACACAAGAGCAAGCTTTCTTATAATTGAATATATAGAGCCCTGAAAGCAATGGCAGAAGCGGCAGAGAGGTGTTCAAGCTGGATCTGGTCAAGGAGGAACAAAAGTGAACTTCATAAGGCTTAAGTTCCCTACAAATATCAGGTGTCCCTGTGGCTCAGTGGTTAAAGCGCGAGTCATTAAGTAGAAAATGAGCATGTCCAGAGGGTCATGGGTTCGAATCCCAGCCATGGCTCGTCCCAAGATGGGGGAAAAAAAAAGGGGGGCAGCAGAGGGACATCCGGAGTCATGAACCGGGTGTGGCCCAACCCCCCTAGAGTGTCAGGAGATAAGGGCCGAAACACTTGCTTGAAGGGGGCTTCTCTTCTGAGGACTCTCTGCTGCCACGCTCTCCACGAGTTTCTTTCTACATAAAGCTCTGCCCACAAACGTAGTAAAACGAACCACCAGATAAAACACGACGCGTCTCGGCCTCTTGGGTCTTCTTCACCAGGCAAAAGGTACCACTATGAGGACAACGAAAATGAACGAGCAATCACTGATCTTCATCCAACTCCGATCTCCTGAGTATTGTGTATCTTGCCGGAAGACCTAAGAGGTCGGAATATCCGTGACGTGTGGACTCTGTGTGTTCCTACGCTATTTTAAGGGCTCAGGGATTTCGGAGTGAAAAGCCGAGGAGACGAGATGAAAAAAAAAAAAAAAATAGGGCGGTCTGGTCGATTGTGCTTGCGCGTAAAGAAGAAAAATATGGGGCTGTTGTTCACGGGAGCAAACCCCTTCGATCAACACATGTAACACCTGCAAATTATCTCCCATATTTTAATATACGTGTAAGTGTGTGCGCGCATGTGTGCATCTCTCTCTCTCTCTCTCTCTCTCTCTCCCTCTCTCTCTCTCTCTCTCTCTCTCTCTCTCTCTCTCAATAAAACTCTTTGGATGGCATTGAACTGCCTTACAGTTTATCTTTTGTCGAAATGTGTAACATAATAGAAAACAAAACGATACAACCTTTTTCCTATTCTCAGTCAAAGCGTTTTTCATTATTGAATTCTCCAAGTGCAAAAGATCGATTGTTACCTTGTCGTGCAGACTTTTGTTAAATGCTTCAACAAGAAATTACAGTAAAGACATTAAGTGTGTCTGCTCTGCAGAATTGACAATTGAGCATATATATATATATAGATAGATAGATAGATAGATATATATATATATATATATAGATATATATATATATAGAGAGAGAGAGAGAGAGAGAGAGAGAGAGAAGAGAGAGAGAGAGAGAGAATGCTGAACAATTAAGTAGTGGGGGAAAACAAGTGCAGGTTAACAATTCTTCAGTCATTATAGTAATGACTTGGCAAAGATTTGAACTTAAAAAAAAATGAAGATGAAGAAAATAGGGGAAATATATTTTAAATATAAGTAGCCCTTCACTAGCTGCCTGAGAGAACCATCGTAGTCCCTCTCGAAGGCACATTTATTTGTATCGCCTGCTCCTAGGCCTTTCGTCCGCTGGATCGGACTCATCAGGGAGACACGGCTGATTGTGTCTGTGCTCTTGGTGTCAAATAGAGACACACCACAGTCCATAATTCTGTGGTGTTCTCACTACCAAGTGTTCAAAAAAGAATCCATCAGCACCCTCAAGGCAGCCAGCGAAGGGTAGTAAATTGGAAGAAAACAAAAGTGTGGAGAGGAAAAAAGTTGCTGAAAAACTAAAAGCATTATTTCAACAGTATAAAATGTAGGGGACAATCTTTGTGCTTCAATGAAAACTTACCTACCTAGCGAAGTCATAGAAGCTTTTTTGCCATTTTCTAATGCACGTTATTCTTGGATCAGTTCAATATCAATCTTTTCAACCTCTCAATATTCAGATTAGCTAGTTATTTGTTATGTAGTCCTATTGCACGTTTCTAGTAAATCTCTCTCTCTCTCTCTCTCTCTCTCTCTCTCTCTCTCTCTCTCTCTGTTTTTTGTTTGTTTCTTTTTCGTTTTTTCTATGTCGAAAATTTACAAAGTTTTAGTGTTTTTGATGCTAGAGTCTAAAATCACCGACACGATGAAAGGACTTTAAATAAAATAACTAACTTGCAAACTCTCTCTCTCTCTCTCTCTCTCTCTCTCTCTCTCTCTCTCTCTCTCTCTCTCTCCTCTCTCTCTCTCTCTCTCTCTCTCTCTCTCCTGCCTGTCTGTCTGTCTGTCTGTCTGTCTCTCTCTCTCTCTCTCTCTCTCTCCTCTTCTCTCTCTCTCTCTCTCTCTCTCTCTCGAAGAAGAAGAAGAAGAAGAAGAAGAAGAAGAAGAAGAAGAAAATAAAAGATGCTTAAAATGGTACGGCTTTCCGGAGAATGATACGACGCAGGTGTGGAAAGGTCTCCACTGTATATGTATACGAAAATACGATGAGGGAAAAGAAATAGAAAACATGGGTTTTGCATGCTAGTATCAACAGCATTCATATCATGAGTTTTAAAATAATAATAGATATACTTACATTATGTTCAGGTGGTGGTGTTCTCTGACGCTCTCTCCATGCTCCAAGCCCTCAAGAACTCCAGCTGCAAAGAACAGAACCATCTCACATCAGCCCTTGTTGCCATGAGTGCAAGAGTGGAGAAAGTGGTGATACAATGGGTACCAGCAAACTGTGACATCGGAGGCAACGAAAAAGCAGCCATTCTGGCAAAAGACGATGCACAGAAGGAGCAGGCCAGCAACCTGGTTTCATACGATGAAATTAGGACAATCATCAAGGCACAGCAAGGAACAAAATGGCGCATCCTGCATCCCAAATACAACCCAGAAGACACATACCATTTGCTGGGGAGACGGGAACAGGTCAAGATCTTCCGCCTGAGGACTGGACACAATCGCCTGCTCCACCACATGCACACAAAATTTGGCACTGGACGGAGTGGAGAGTGCCCTTATGGTGAGGGACGAATGACGACCGATCACATCCTTCAAGTCTGTACGACGTATGCAGCATCCAGGAGAAAGTACTGGCCAACACCGACAGCAGTGGAAGCCAAGCTGTACGGCACCCTGGAGGAACTGCGATGGACGGCAGCCTTCATCGAGGACACCGGGTTGCTCATCTATCAGGATGGCGAACGAGGAAGAAGAAGAAAAAGGTTTCAATAATTGTATAACAAGGGCAGCAAAATGTATGGAAAAGCAAATACGTATTGGTGGCAGTGGGAGAGATGATGATTGGTACGATAACGAATGCCGCGTTGGTAAAAGAAAGGCCCGTAACTTGTTAACGAAATTTCGTCGTACGTTGTCTGTGCCTGATCATGATTCTTGTTGTACAGCCAGACGTGAGTATAAACATATGCTGAAGAGAAAAGAAAAATCAATTCAACAATGCAGTTATAATGGATTTATTGCATTCTATTAACTCTGGATATGATCCAGAGAAACTTCCACAATTTAACCTGAATGGGTCGGTCTTACAATAAGTCAAATCTGTTAGATTCCTAGGAGTATATTTAACATCAAAACTCTCATGGAACCAACATATTCAATATATTTTGAATAAAGCAAGCAAGAAAAAGTTTAAACTTTCTAAAGATCATAAGCAAACAAAAATGGGGACAAGATAAAGAGAGCTTAACACTCCTATTTTCGGATCTTGTGCGCCCTAGATTGATTTATGCTCAAGAAATCTCCTTCAGTTCTTCATGGCATATACTTAATAAGTTACAAAGCGTAGACTGCAAAGCATATAAACTTGCTCTTGGAGTTCCCACACAAACGTGTAACATTGGGACTTATCATAAAATTGGAATCTTACCTTTGAACGAATTTCGAAAAATGTCCTCCTCTAAATTTGTGTTAAAGAACCTTTCACACAAAAGTTTCTGTACAAATGAAGTGTCTCTCAATTCAGAGACAGATTTTGCTAAAAGACCAAAAGTCATAAAATACACAAGTAAATCTATTCAGTCATGCGCATCTACTATCTTAAAAAAAAAGCATTAACGAAGTAAAATAGCTGTCAACTCGTCCTTTCCACCCATTCCCAAATGGAAACAAACCAAAGCAAATCATGACACAAAGTATACTGAACTGAAAAAAAAACGATCCACCGTATCTTTTAAAATATTATACAAGCTTTCATTTGGAAAATCAATATCAGGATCATCTTCAGTTTTTTACTTATGGCTCAGTGTTAGATGACCATAGAACAGGAGCAGCTTTATAATACCAAAATTAAAAGTGGAGAAATTATGTCATCTTGGCATACACTTGTCAATTTTTACTGCAGAATTAGTTCCTAGTTTAATGTCTCTAAAGTATGTTTTAAATTCCTCCATAGAAAATTGTCTACTTTTACTGTGCAGTGATTCAAAGTCAGCTCTTTCTGCCTTACAGTTTTTAAATCCCAAGATTCGTTGTAAGACAGTTACAGAAATCAATTGCGTGACACATCTCCTATCGATGAAAATAAGAAATGTGACTTTCTGCCGGGTGCCCTCAAATTGTGGAATCTCAACAAATGAGAAAGTTGATCAAGCTGCGCGGAGAGCAGCTCCAAACATTCAAGGCACAACTACACTGAACATTCCGTTCGATCTATAAGAATGTTATACTTTGATTAATAAAGTATCCTTTAACAGTTTCACAAGGTTATTGAAGGAACAGATAGTTTTTTTTTTATTATCACAATTTTATACAACCAAATACTTACATTCACGCCAAGACTCAATTAGACAAATTCGAAAGTTCGATATCTAGAGAGGTGGAAATCTTAATTCATAGGGTGCGTTTGAATTCACTTCGAACCAAATACAACAAAAATGTTAAATGCATATGTGGGGAAATTCTTAGTGTAAGTCACCTATTACTAGATTGTCCAAGAGCAAAGAATAGAGTGCACAAGGCTGGTACTAATATTTCACATGATAGATTGACATTACTGATATTACCTAATATGTTAAATGATTATGCTTTTTTTTCATTCTGCCCACATTTATTACGCAGTCCAGTAGGAATTTATCTTTAACTTTCAACAATCCCCCATATACAAAACAAACACACACACACACACACACACACACACACACACACACACACACACACACACACACACACACACACACACACACACACACACACACACACACACACACACACACACACACACAACACACACACACACACACACAAGCGCGCACGCACGCACACTCACACAGGTACTTTCATCGAGCCCTCACCACTGTAACGGAACAAAAATCTCATTGGAAACACAGTAAGTCAAGGTTTTCCATGTGGCGTGCATCAACTAGTAACATTTGCATTTACCCAATTGATTATAATCTACATCATTGACTTTTGTTTGCTTCTGTTGGTGAAAATCTACATCCACATCATTGACTTTCTTTTGCTCCCTTCTGTAATTTAATCAGACTTATGCATGGCCCCGTGGACACTCATCGCGCTAACAAGCTAAACATAACTCATTTTTACACATATTATAGTAAATGGTGATGCACAGTTAAAGAGACTGCAAAATAACTGACAGATGATCATGACCGTTTACCATGTAGAAAGCATTTCTTCCTGGAAGTATGTTATCCACTGCGTGAGGAGAGTGTTGATTTTCTGAGGGTAATGGCTTTTTTCCTTCCTCCCTTTCAACCTCCCCCCTGCCCCTGCACCCCCCCCCTCCACTTTCTCCCCATCCACACCTTGCTCTCTCTGGATGGGAGGACGTTTTAAAGGTGTTGCCTTGTGAGAGAGATGTTTTATTCATATCGCTAAAGATATATTTCTTACCCATGTCATTATTGGTTACATGTTCCAATTTGTAAACAGAATAAGCGTTATGAAGTCCACTGTTTAGCCTCCGGACCGAATCCAGTTGGAACACTTCTCAGCTGAATCTGTAATGGCCTTTCGGGCTTTGGTCTTCTTCACGTGCTTTATCACGCGAGGATAGGTTGACGAGCCCACAGCCGATCTTGCTCTAACCTCTGTTGCGAATCTCAGAGTGTAATGACTGCAGATGGAGGTCAAAGCATAACACTGAAATTGAAACTTGCTGTGCCTGTTACGGATGGTGTGGAAGTGCGTGTTTTACAGCATGACTCTCATAAAGAAAAACGTTTGGTTGCCTGTAACTTGTTTCCCAAACATACCCACACCACACAAACATAGACAGCCAGGCAACACATAAGTTAAGATTCTTTTTTTCTTTTAATACTGGCCGAACAATCAAAACACTTCAAACAAATATTACCATAATATACATAAACAGGCACAAGAAATATCAATACACACCACCAGCAGTAAGGGAGCGCAACGCCACAACGAGCTGTAATCGTCGCTCTCTAAATTGACATCTTGTGTGTGTGCGTGCGTGCGTGCGTGCGTGCGTGCGTGCGTGCGTGCGTGCGTGCGTGCGTGCGTGCGGTGCGTGCGTGCGTGTGTGTGTGTGTGTGTGTGTGTGTGTGTGTGTGTGTGTGTGTGTGTGTGTGTGTGTGTGTGTGTGTGTGTGTGTGGTGTGTGTGTGTGTGTGTGTGTGTGTGTGTGTGTGTGTGTGTGTGTGTGTGCTTGTTCTGTTTTGTTTTTTTTCGGCGCAGACCTATCTGGCACCTTCAGCAGTGTCCTAACAGACAGTTAATATCCATGGCTGCGTGCAGCCAAAGTCACAGTCTTCACACAGCTCGCAGAGGTGCTCACGGATGCAGAAAGTGGAGTCCTCCAGGAAACATCGACACAGCAGAAAAAGAAGACACACACACACACACACACACACACACACACACACACACACACACACACACACACACACACACACACACACACACACACACACACACACACACACACCACACACACACACACGCTGATCCACCGACATGGCGGTCAATCTATCGACGTCCACGTGACGGGAGAATCATGAAGCCCTTTAACCCTTAGGCTGCCAATGAATTTGACAAGGGAACTAAATCCATTTGCCAGGCAATTTTCAGGAAAAAAAACAAACACGGGTGTTCATTTTAAAGATAAATCATGAGCACAGTTCTGATCTGACATACAGAAAAGTATACTTTTTTTCTGAAAGGAAAATGAATGAACAATATCCCAAAAAATACTTTGTCAAATTTTGTATTAGTGTGTGACCGGGAGAATTTTTTGAAAACAAAAATTTTTAAGAAAAAAAAATTGGGGGGGGGGGGGTATCAGTCATTGTTTCTTATTGTTGGGTTAGAAAGGCTAGTAGTTTCTGCATACAAATGTGTCAGTTCAACACAAAAAAATGTTAGAATAACAAAAAACACAACCACACAGCCTACCTTACAAGTCTTTCACATGAAAATTTTGCCTTTTTGGAATGAACCGTAAATCCATTTTTTTTCAGGAAATAACGGGTGTTCATTTAGAAACTAAATCATGAGCTCCGTTCTGATCTGACATGTATAAAAAATATATATTTCCGCCATACATTTCGGTTCCCAATTCCCTCATTTTCCCTTACACAGTTCGTAATTTCAGTTCCCTATTCTCTCATTTTCCCTCACACAGTTCGGCATTTCAGTTCCCCATTCTCTCATTTTCCCTTACACAGTTCGCCATTTCAGTTCGCCATTCTCTCATTTTCCCTTACACAGTTTGCCATTTCAGTTCCCCATTCTCTCATTTTCCCTTACACAGTTCGCCATTTCAGTTCCCCATTCTCTCATTTTCTCTTACACAGTTCGCCATTTCATTTCCACATTCTCTTCTTTTCCCTTACACAGTTCGCCAGTTCACTTCCCCATTCCCTCTTTTTCCCTTACACAGTTCGCCATTTCAGTTCCCCATTCCCACATTTCCCCTTAGACAGTTCGTCATTTCAGTTCCCCATTCTCTCATTTTCCCTTACACAGTTCGCCATTTCAGTTCCCCATTCTCCCATTTTCCCTTACACAGTTCGCCATTCTCTCATTTTCCCTTACATAGTTCGCCATTTCAGTTCCCCATTTTCTCATTTTCCCTTACACAGTTCGCCATTTCAGTTCCCCATTCTCTCATTTTCCCTTACACAGTTCGCCATTTCAATTCACCATTCTCTCATTTTCCCTTACACAGTTCGCCAATTCAGTTCCCCATTCTCTCATTTTCCCTGACACAGTTCGCCATTTCAGTTTGGCATTCTCTCATTTCCCCTTACACAGTTCGCCATACGTATCTCTCTTTTGCCTGGGTTTCAATGGCAGTGTATGCACAGGTCAGATTTCGGGGGGACGGTAGAGGTCAACTAGCAACAACGCAATTGGGATAAATGTAAATGGCCTTGCTTACGTGAAAAGATTTTTCATCTTAAAAAAAGAAGATTTTGTCCTTTTGATTGGGTTTGGTAGCTTAGTTCGATGCCAGAGGTCAACAAGGAGAGTGGTAATAACAGTGACTTGTGGACTCTTTGTGTGTTTCTACGCTATTGCTAGGGCTCAGGGATTTCAGGGTGATTTCGGAGTGAAAAGCCCAGGCGACAAGAGGGGAAAAAAAGAAGAAAAAAGAAGAAGAAAAGAGGGCAGTCGTGTACGTATCGATTTTGCTTGCACACAAAGTAAAAACTTATGGGGCTGTTGTCACGGGAGCAAACCCCATCGATCAACACATATAATATCTGCAAATTAACTCCCATATTTAAACCATACGTATAAGTGTGCGCGCGCATGTGTGCTCATATCTCTCTCTCTCTCCTCCTCTCTCTCTCTCTCTCTCTCTCTCTCTCTCTCTCTCTCTCTCTCTCTCTCTCTCTCTCTCTCTCTCTCTCTCTCTCTCTCTCTCTCTCTAAATGATACACTTTGTATGCTATTGAACTGCCTTGCAGTTTATCTTCAGTACAAATGTGTAACATAAGAGAAAATGAAACGATACGTTTTTTTTGTTGTTTTTTTTCTGGGACAAAGCATCTTTTTCATTATTGAATACTCAGTGTGCAAGTAGATCCACTGTTAACGTGCAGTGCAGACTTTCCGCGGTCACTGTGGAGAAACAATCAGGTTTCGATAACAGGTTTCTGACCAGGAGTTATATGTTAGTGAGTTTCCTCCCTATTGGAGATTGTCTCTCCCTTGGAGACTATAAGCTTGCCGAAGGTTCATTTTGAGAATCATTTATTATTCCCCATTCACCATCTCAAGCACATACTGTTGGTTAGGCAGAATTATCTACCACTGACGATATGAATGCTTATCTCCCCCTATTTCTTCAATCTAAGACACAAGAGCAAGCTTTCTTATAATTGAATATATATATATATATATATATATATATATATATATATATATATATATATATATATATATATATATATATATATATATATATATATCTAAAAGGGTATTTAGGATGACCAATGGTTGACATAAAACCCGTTTCTATATTACTTTGCACTTAGGACAACCGCGATTTGGTCGTCCTAAGGTTTTGGCCTGCTACGAGAAGGGAATCGTGCATACAGCCTCATTTCAATACGCTATCGGGGATTCACTGTCTAAAGTTTGTCTGGGTACATTTTGGCTTTTTTCCAATAAGCCGTTGGAGAGTAATATCGTTTTAATGATCTTCACCTTAGGGCAACCACTGCAATAAAGAGTTTTATGGCTACCAGCCTATTTGGTCAAATATATTTTTTTCAAAGAGGGTTGTTTTGAAAAAAGTTACACATGAACTTCTTTCATCACATTAACTATTTTGAAAAACAGAACAAAAGGGCTTTGTAGGTCTTTTCTGTAAACCGTCGATCTCGCCAGATATACGCACACTCAAGCTATTTTTAGAACTCAATCATCGCTTGAGAAAGCGAGTAGGCCTGTGAACGAGACCCAAATCTGGGCCAAATCCGATCATTCCTTTCGTACCTCCTTTCAATTTGCTTGGAAAGTTTTAACACTCTAGGGAGTTAAAACTTTGAATAATGGTAAAATTTTGTGTCTGGCAATAATTTTTGACACTGATGCTTGTTTTGTTTACTGAAACATGGAACGTCCGTATCTCGATGTTAAATGAGATTGGGGTTCGTAAGGATTATCACCAAAATGGCGGATGTGTTGACTTCGCTGTTGTAGAGTTTGCCTGGTTCAAGACAGAGACCTTCGACAACAAGAAGATGTAAGTTATTTCTTGTAAATTTGGGCTTTATGTGTGTGTGCATGTTTATATTATTATTATTGCGTCAAGCCTTAATTTAATCTTTCTGTCACTGCCATCTGAATCGAATCGATTCGATTCAGTATTACACTCGTAACACTGCGCTGTCTCAGTAGGCCCTAGATACTTTTGCAGCGTTGTGCGTTGTAAAACGGAACGCAAAAATAAAAAAGTTGAATTAAAAATAGAAGTCTTCTCGACGTTTCATGACTTGAGCCAGGCCAGTCCGGCTACCGGAGCAGCGCCCGGGAACAAACCCCGACAGCCCCAGTACTGGGCGTGTCAGCAACCAGGCACTATGCAGTAGTCCGATGCCAAAGTTTTAGCTGCTTCTTCCTCCTCTTCCACTTGAGGATGTTTGTTCTGCACCTCACCCATAGTTTTCGTTCAGACAGCAAATCCATGTGCGTCATCCATTCTATTTTCACTGGCACAACATGGCCTACTGCTGAATCAGAATGGGCTTATGTGTGCGTAACATTTTTGTGCATGGGTTCGCAAACGGGGCCTCATCCTTCTGATCAAGTCAGATTCCCATTTACACCTGGATGGAATTGGGAAAATAAAGAGTAAATTCCTAGGGTCTAACTAATTTGAATTGAACACATAGTTTGCAAAGTGATGGTTCACAAGCTTGTGACAAACCAACCGAGCCACAGTGGCTCCTTGTGACATTAAACATCAGTGAATTTTTTTCTATTTTCATGTACTTTAGTTTGTGGCTTAGGGTTACAGAATTAAAAAGCAAAAGAGTTTCAAGAAGGGGCGGTGCTGGCAGTGGCTGGGGTTCATCCCCGACTTCATCCCATTGTAAACCAGTCTTGTCAGGTGTTCCACAGGGAACTGTTCTGGGGCCCTTGTTTTTCGTAATTTATATAAATGACATAAGTAGAAATCTCTCTCCTGGAGCTACTATAAGGCTTTTTGCAGATGACAGCTTAGTATATCAGAAGCAAGAATGATACATGCATTCTACAAGAAGATGGTGATTATAAACGCAAAGAGGTTGGCGACAACAAAAAGTTTCCTAAACTAGAACTGCGCAATCTAGAGGCAAATAATGTTGGCCAGTATGAATATAAAATAGTTCGAAAACCTGACCTCAAATGGCACTTAGAACCATATTTAGAATGGGACATAAAATTTGAATTCATAAGCCCATTTACATATTTTAGCCGTCAAAAAAGTTTCAGAAAAGCATTCAACTCTGGCCCTTTACATGTAAGTCTTATGCCGGACGACAATAGTCGGAAAGAAATTGAAATAACGCCGTATGGGAAAAAAACAGTGCATCCTCCACAGAAAAGAAACAGTTGTAAAAAAAGCTTCTACAAAATTACAGTTCTTTCCAAGCAGAAAATTAGGAGACACGTTCACAATAATATTTGAAATTTCTGTCTTTAAAGATGTGGAGAGGGATGGGGTTGTGGGCGTTAGTGACGTCCTTATAAAAGGAATTAATATTAGCTGGCAAAACTTAGACGTTAAACGCCTTAACGTTACCATCGTCGTTCTTCACAATGGTGAGGATATTAAGATCATAACAACAAGCAACAAAATCAATGTTGACTTAAATAGAAACAATCTTACAGAACTGAATTGGATTAATCTTACACATTTAGGCCTCATAGGGTTTTATTATACTGAACAAGTTTTGACGGAAAGTATGATAAAAATAATAACTGGATTAGATTAAATTCTGTTATAAAACTATGGAGCAGTTAAACTTTATGATAAAATCCCCTCATTGTTCAATGATTTGTGGGCAGACTGGTTGTGGAAAAACAATATTTGTCCTCGACCTATTACAAACAGTTTATCGCTATAATTTTGATTATATTGTGATTTTCTGTCCAACGCTTAAAAGAAACAAAGCATATCATGATAGAAGGTTTATATGGACAGACAATGACGTATATTTAGTTAATCCTAGCACTAAACTGAGTGAGTGTTTAGAATACTTTTATAAAGTGTTTGAAGGAACGCAGACACTCTTTATTATAGATGACTGTTCGGCAGAAAAAGATATAGTCAAAAAGAGAAACACTTTGTCAAAGCTGGCTTTCAGCGGAAGACATGATGGGATAAGTGTGTGGATTTTATGCCAGAAATATAACTCGGTTTTAAAAGACTTTAGAGAACAGTTAAAGACTGTAGTTTTATTTCACATGAAAGACAGAGACGCATTTGATGACTGTATGCGTGAAAATGATGTTATTGAAAATGATCAGGAAAAACACAGGATTAAGCAAAAACTGAAATCTGAAAAGTTTAGTAAATTAGTATTAAAACGGATAACCCTACACAGTATGTTTGTTTGTAGGGTTTACTAGGAGAGAACTGATAAATACATTCCTGACTCAAAACCGCTCGAAATGGTTGAGAGCGGTTTTGAGTCAGGATTGGTATTTATCAGT
>JAFLJL010018236.1:38101-45601 GCA_018398815.1 Conus ventricosus
CTATCCCCTAGACCGATCCTGTCAGGGCAACCTCCAGGGGTCGGTCGTGACAAAGTGTCTAAGATAAATGTTGTCCATGCTGTTTATGCTCTTGCTGTAGGGACCCGGCTCAACAGTTGTGCCAAAAAAGAAAGATTTGAAAGGAGGATGCCAGTCATAGTTATACTTTCTGTGCGTGCCCCGAAAATAAAGGTCGCCTAGGCCATGATTATGATCCAACTTTTGTCTAAAGCCTGTCTTGATGTTAATATTGAATTCGTTACAGATCCTTTCAAAAGCCTTCATGTCTATTCTGTTGCTGATGGTTTAAATGGTTTGTCATTTGGTAATGGCGCTTGCAGTTCAGTCAAATACGTCTGAAGGTGTAATAAAAATGAAATCTGTACACTGACCTCACCAAAGGATCATGGTGATTTAAATGATCGGCATACGACACTCCACACCCAGTTGATGCGCAAAACACAGCAAAGTTTAACTGGTTCTGATAAAACTGCATCGGATGACTAAACCACGCTTTCTTGATGTGGTCGTTTTCAATAGGGGGTTAAGATATCTGCTTAATGGAGTACTCACCTTTTTATGAAAAGAGGCAGTCTGGGTCACAGCAATGTCAAGAGTATCAGTTGCCATATTTTTAAGATTGTAGTGCGGCCCAACAGAATATTTTGCACCAGTATATTTGAATGCACTCATTTTTATTTCGTTTAAAAAAAATGTTTGTAACAATAACAACACAAGACCGTCCTTCGTTTTAGAACATGCTGTTGATAACAATTGCGGGGCCAAAACGGTCGTGCTCCATGAAATATTTTACAAAGTCGTATGGTTTAATATAAGTGAATCCAGGAAGAATAATAAGGTTCAAAAAATTGATAAAACAGGGACCAAAGTTAGCGAGTTAACAATACCTGATGGTTATTACGGGTTTTGCTCACTAAAAGAAGCAATGAGTAACTTTGACATTACTCTCAAACTTAACAATGCAAATCTAAAAACAATGTTAACATTCAAGCCTGAAGAAGAAGGAGGTTACTATTTTGATAAAGAGCTAGCTAAAATGTTAGGCTTTACAGCTAACAATTATATATTTAGAGTTACACCAACCAAAACTACTTATGAGGGGGAAAGTCCCTCGATCTTGCATTACATTCATTACTCTATGTTCATTTGGATGAGCTGAGCACTGATGAAAACTTATATGATGGAAGGCCCTCAACTGTTTTAAGAGCTCTTCCGTCAGGGAAAGCTGCATATTGCGATTATGAAATTATACAATTCCCTAATTTACAGTTTAAAAGATTAGTTTGTGGGAGGGTCGGATCATTTAATATAAAAATCAAAGACAAAGCGGGGAAAGTTGTGAAATGTGATAACCTGCACATTGTTTTGGAAATAAAATAATAAACTGTACTAAAAAATAATGTTGCGTGGGCCAGAAGAATCAGGAGTTACATTAGCGCCTGTGAGGTGTATAACTTTAGAATTAAAAGACCTTGCAGACGTTGCGGACTTTGAACAGAACGGCGAGATAGGCGCTTTGTATGGTTTTGAGTACACTAAAGAGGTGATTATAAACGTAAAGAGGTTGCCGACAGCAAACAGTTTCCTAAACTAGAACAACTGCGCAATCTAGAGGCAAATAATGTTGGCCAGTATGAATATAAAATAGTTCGAAAACCTGACCTCAAATGGCACTTAGAACCATATTTAGAATGGGACATAAAATTTGAATTCATAAGTCCATTTACATATTTTAGCCGCCAAAAAAGTTTCAGAAAAGCATTCAACTCTGGCCCTTTACATGTAAGCCTTATGCCGGACGACAATAGTCGGAAAGAAATTGAAATAACGCCGTATGGGAAAAAGCAGTACATCCTCCACAGAAAAGAAACAGTTGTAAAAAAAGCTTCTACAAAATTACAGTTCTTTCCAAGCAGAAAATTAGGAGACACGTTCACAATGATATTTGAAATTTCTGTCTTTAAAGATGTGGAGAGGGATGGGGTTGTGGGCGTTAGTGATGACCTTATAAAAGGAATTAATATTAGCTGGCAAAACTTAGACGTTAAAGCCTTAACGTTGTTGTCGTCGTTTTTTCACAATGGTGAGGATATTAAGATCATAACAACAAGCAACAAAATCAATGTTGACTTAAATAGAAACAATCTTACAGAACTGAATTGGATTAATCTACACATTTAGGCCTCGTAGGGTTTTATTATACTGAACAAGTTTTGACAGAGAGTATGATAAAAATAATAACTGGATTAGATTAAGTTCTGTTATAAAACTATGGAGCAGTTAAACTTTATGACAAAAACTCCTCATTGCTCATTGATTTGTGGGCAGACTGGTTGTGGAAAAACAATATTTATCCTCGACCTGTTACAAACAGTTTATCGTTATAATTTTAATCATATTGTGGTTTTCTGTCCAACACTTAAATGGAACAAAGCATATCATGATAGAAGGTTTATATGGACAGATGATGACATATATTTAGTTAATCCCAGCAATAAACTGAGTGAGTGTTTAGAACAGTTTTATAGACTGTTTGAAGGAACGCAGACACTATTTATTATAGATGACTGTTCGGCAGAAAGAGACATAGTTAAAAAAAGAAATACTTTGTCAAAACTGGCTTTCAGTGGAAGACATGCTGGAATAAGTGTGTGGATTTTATGTCAAAAATATAACTCAGTTTTAAAAGACTTTAGAGAACAGTTAAAGACTGTAGTTCTATTTCACATGAAAGACAGAGACTCATTTGATGAATGTTTGCGTGAAAATGACGTTATTGAAAATGACCAGGAAAAACACAGGATTAAACAAAAACTGAAATCTGAAAAGTTTAGTAAATTAGTATTGAAAACGGATAACCCTACACAGTATGTTTGTTTGTAGATAATCGTTATTTTTTGGTTATTGAAGTCTTACTTGTCAGAGAACGTATAAATGCCAATCCTGGGGCACTTTCGCCCGAAAACTGGTTTGAGGGCGAAAGTGAGTCAGGATTGGCATTTATACGTTCTCTACTTTATTTTTTTTTTCATTTTGCAACGAATCCTGCAGTCCACTTTTGTTTCTTCCTTGTTTTCACCTGCTGCCTTGGACTGCGACCCAACCCTTACCTTCTACCAACTCTTGTATCATGCCTTCTTCCTCTTCAGTCGACCCAACCCTTACCTTCTACATCTACTCTTTCTTCATGCCTTCTTCCCCTTCAGTTCGGACCCAACCCTTACCTTCTACCAACTCTTTTATCATGCCTTCTTCCTCTTCAGTCGACCCAACCCTTACCTTCTACCAACTCTTTTATCATGCCTTCTTCCTCTTCAGTCGACCCATCCCTTACCTTCTACCAACTCTTTTATCATGCCTTCTTCCTCTTCAGTCGACCCAACCCTTACCTTCTACCAACTCTTTTATCATGCCTTCTTCCTCTTCAGTCGACCCAACCCTTACCTTCTACCAACTCTTTTATCATGCCTTCTTCCTCTTCAGTCGACCCAACCCTTACCTTCTACCAACTCTTTTATCATGCCTTCTTCCTCTTCAGTCGACCCAACCCTTACCTTCTACCAACTCTTTTATCATGCCTTCTTCCTCTTCAGTCGACCCAACCCTTACCTTCTACCAACTCTTTTATCATGCCTTCTTCCTCTTCAGTCGACCCAACCCTTACCTTCTACCAACTCTTTTATCATGCCTTCTTCCTCTTCAGTCGACCCAACCCTTACCTTCTACCAACTCTTTTATCATGCCTTCTTCCTCTTCAGTCGACCCACCCTTACCTTCTACCAACTCTTTTATCATGCCTTCTTCCTCTTCAGTCTTCTTTGGCACTGCTTTGGCCAAACTAAGGTTTCTTCCAGCAATTCCCCAATGTGTCGGTGTGGCATACCTCAAGAGTACACTCACACAAGACACGGTTTACCAACCACATTGTCTTTCTACGCACCTGCAAACGAATTGGATTTGTTCTCAAGGGATTCAACTTTTAAAGCCCTATCCCCAGTGATGACCATAGGCGATCTGCCGCAGCTCACAGGATCACCCACCATGCTTCTATGAAGCTAATGTCAGAAACTATCCGATCCTACACACAGTGTGTCAACAGGGCGTCTCACCAGATAAGCCACATGAGATCACAGCTCCGAAACCTCATGGATTACCAAACATCAAGATACATTATTGGCACTGTTCAGGAAGCCAACAGAGGACTACACACAGCTATGAACAAAACTAAACAACAGAAAATGGAACGCTCACAGTCTAAGACTACATCAATGCCTACCACTCATCCAACCGGCACCCATGACTCCAACTCTGACCCCAACCTAGTTGTGACTATACCACCAGACTTAAACCTACCTGATGACCAACGCCGCATCCTGTCGAGAGGCTTGAAGTTTGTCCCCCTGCAACCGACAGCGAACCGAATGCATGTTCTGTTTCTGTGTCAACGGTTTTTCCGCAGACTCCGTCTAGCTGCCCATTTTCAAGCACATCCTCTCCACCACCTGCCACCTCTCACGACGACTTGGCAAAACTGTTTCCTCGACAACCAAGCACCTGGACACCAAGTCCGGGGGAATTTCCAGCTCTGGACTTCTACATAGCCACCTGCAAAAAACAGATTGCCCAGCTGCAACCCAGGCCACTCAGACACTCCAACCTCTCAACTGCAGAACTTGAAGCATTGAAAGATCTGAAGAAGAGGACAGATGTTGTCATCAAACCAGCTGACAAGGGAGGGGCCATAACAGTATGGCGAAGATATCTCTATGTGGAGGAGGCGAGGAGACAATTGGGTGACAGGGACTCCTACAGAGAGATTATGAAATCTACAGTCAAGTCTGACAACACACTGATCCGAAAAACAATAAAATCGGCCATAGACCAAGGACATCTTCCAACAGAAGCTTTTAATGCCATCAACAGTGAACCTAAAGAACCAAACTTCTACCTGTTTACCCAAGATTCACAAAATTGACACTCCTGGACGTCCCATTGTTTCTGCATGCGCTTGCCCCACAGTCATCATTTCTGATGTCCTGGACAAGATTCTCCAACCCCTAGTGACCACTAGCACTCTACCCACGTACGTAAAAGACACCAACGACACTCTGAGACTGTTAGAGGGTTTCTCTTTCCCAGACGACAGCAGGGAGAGACACATCTTCACGATGGATATTGTGTCACTTTACACCAGTATCCCCCATAGTGACGGATTGCAGGCGCTGAAACACTACTTGGAGAAGAGTGACATCAAACACCTTCACATCCCTACCATCCTCCGCCTAGCAGAACTGGTTCTCTCCCTGAACTCGTTTGCCTTCGAGGACTGCCACTACCTACAGACAAGAGGGGTCGCCATGGGCACAAGATGGGGCCCAGCTTTGCATGCTTGTTTGTAGGCTTCGTGGAGGAGCAAGCTCTCAGCCGTTACACAGGAACACAACCGGCACTGTTCAAACGGTATATTGACGACTGCCTTGGTGTGTCGGTGGGACCAAGGGAAGACTTGTTAAACTTCATCCAACACATGTCTAACTTCCACCCTGCCCTCCGATACACCCACGAAATATCATCCAAATCTATCTCCTTTCTGGACCTTTCCATCTCTGTTCACCCAGACTGTTCCAAACTCTCCACCACCATCTTCTACAAGCCCACTGACTCACATGCGTATCTCCTGTACAACTCCAGCCACCCATCCTCCACCAGGAACAGTATACCACATTCTCAGTTCCAAAGGCTCAGGCGCATTTGCAGTAGAGAGCAGGACTTTGAGTATGAGGCTCAGAGGATGTCCACCTTCTTCATAGCCCGCCAGTACCCAGAGGATATTGTGCAGACAGCACTTGAGCGTGCATGCTCTACCAGCCGCACAGAAGCCCTGAGACCAAAAGCAACGGGAGAGGATGAGGATCGCGCTGTGGTAGTCATCCCATACCATCCTCACAACCTACCAGTCTGCAGAATCCTACGTGAAAACTTTAGTCTCCTCCAACAAGACCCAGACCTCAAACAAATCTTTTCCAAGCCACCGCTGATTGCTTTTCAGAGGGACAAGAACCTGCGTGACATGCTTGTGAGGTCCAAGCTTAGACCGCAGGCCACCCAGTCAACCTCACCAGGGTGCAGACCTTGTGGGGACAAAAAATGCAAGACGTGCCCATTCATAGACACTTCAGCTACAGTCGTGGGACCCACTGGCACATTTACTGTGAGGTCCAGTTTAAACTGCCAGTCTAGGGACTTAGTGTACGTCTTGACCTGCACCCTCTGCTCCAAGCTGTATATTGGGGAGACCTACCGCTCATTGGCCGACTGCTTTTCAGAGCACCTGAGGTCGATGAAGCTGGGCTACAACAACCCAGTCGGCCAACATTTTGTTGGTCCATATCACAGCTACAGTCATGCGAAGATAGCAGCAGTGTGGCAAAACCCCAGAGACCGTGTGTACAGAAAGCACATGGAGAACCTTGTCATCAGCCGCTTGGGCACCACACAGCCAGCTGGGATGAACATCAGAGTCACTGACTTCTAGCTGAGCCAGGGCCCTTCTGCCTTAATCTCTCTGTCCTGTCCTTCTTTAGCCTCTGTTTCTTTTTCTTTCAGTAGGCTAAATAGTGAATATTTCCATTTATTCCCCTCCTTTTGTGTGTGTGTGTGGTGCAGGGTGGTGGTGGTGTGTGTGTGTATGTGGTTTTGTGGGGGTTGTGGTGGGTGGGTAAAAAAAAAAAAAAAAAAAAAGTGTGTGTGTTTGGTGTCTTTGTGTGAACTGCAGTGTGTGTCTGTGTGAGCTCAATACACCTGAACAGTGATCAGTGACTTTATTCTGGTCCAACTTAATCATTAAATGAAATGTTCTCACCCAATTCTCACATAGGCTTTCCTGTCTACACTGTCCTCTTCTTTCACTTTGACAACGGGCCTATGGCTTGAAACGTCAGTTTTCTCACTAATGGATTTGACTACCACCAAAAGGTTTTTATAAACTTTATTACTTCTTTTTGACCTGTGCATACACTGCCATTGAAACCCAGGCAAAAGAGAGATACGTATGGCGAACTGTGTAAGGGGAAATGAGAGAATGCCGAACTGAAATGGCGAACTGTGTCAGGGAAAATGAGAGAATGGGGAACTGAAATGGCGAACTGGTAAGGGAAAATGAGAGAATGGTAAATTGAAATGGCGAACTGTGTAATGGAAAATGAGACAATGGGGAACTGAAATGGCGAACTGTGTAAGGGAAAATGAGAAAATGGGGAACTGAAATGGCGAACTATGTAAGGGAAAATGAGAGAATGGCGAACTGAAATGGCGAACTGTGTAAGGGAAAATGGGAGAATGGGGAACTGAAATGGCGAACTGTGTAAGGGAAAATGAGAGAATGTGGAACTGAAATGACGAACTGTCTAAGGGAAAATGAGAGAATAGGGAACTGAAATTACGAACTGTGTAAGGGAAAATGAGGGAATTGGGAACCGA
>JAFLJL010018236.1:48101-66402 GCA_018398815.1 Conus ventricosus
TCTGTGTGTTTGTCAGTACAATCGTGAGTTAATCTGACAATAAATTGGTTTCAGTCAGTCAGTGTGTGTGTGTGTGTGTGTGTTTGTTTTGTATATGAGGGATTGTTGAAAGTTAAAGATAAATTCCTACTGGACTGCGTAATAAATGTGGGCATAATGAAAAAAAAGCATAATCATTAACATATTAGGTAATATCAGTAATGTCAATCTATCATGTGAAATATTAGTACCAGCCTTGTGCACTCTATTCTTTGCTCTTGGACAATCTAGTAATAGGTGACTTACACTAAGAATTTCCCCACATATGCATTTAACATTTTTGTTGTATTTGGTTCGAAGTGAATTCAAACGCACCCTATGAATTAAGATTTCCACCTCTCTAGATATCGAACTTTCGAATTTGTCTAATTGAGTCTTGGCGTGAATGTAAGTATTTGGTTGTATAAAATTGTGATAATAAAAAAACCTATCTGTTCCTTCAATAACCTTGTGAAACTGTTAAAGGATACTTTATTAATCAAAGTATAACATTCTTGTAGATCGAACGGAATGTTCAGTGTAGTTGTGCCTTTAATGTTTGGAGCTGCTCTCCGCGCAGCTTGATCAACTTTCTCATTTGTTGAGATTCCACAATTTGAGGGCACCCGGCAGAAAGTCACATTTCTTATTTTCATCGATAGGAGATGTGTCACGCAATTGATTTCTGTAACTGTCTTACAACGAATCTTGGGATTTAACAACTGTAAGGCAGAAAGAGCTGACTTTGAATCACTGCACAGTAAAAGTAGACAATTTTCTATGGAGGAATTTAAAACATACTTTAGAGACATTAAACTAGGAACTAATTCTGCAGTAAAAATTGACAAGTGTATGCCAAGATGACATAATTTCTCCACTTTTAATTTTGGTATTATAAAGCTGCTCCTGTTCTATGGTCATCTAACACTGAGCCATAAGTAAAAAAACTGAAGATGATCCTGATATTGATTTTCCAAATGAAAGCTTGCATAATATTTTAAAAGATACGGTGGATCGTTTTTTTTTTTCCAGTTCAGTATACTTTGTGTCATGATTTGCTTTGGTTTGTTTCCATTTGGGAATGGGTGTAAAGGACGAGTTGACAGCTATTTTACTTCGGTTAATGCTTTTTTTAAAGATAGTAGATGTGCATGACTGAATAGATTTACTTGTGTATTTTTATGTCTTTTGGTCTTTTAGCAAAATCTGTCTCTGAATTGAGAGACACTTCATTTGTACAGAAACTTTTGTGTGAAAGGTTCTTTAACACAAATTTAGAGGAGGACATTTTTCGAAATTCGTTCAAATGTAAGATTCCAATTTCATGATAAGTCCCAATGTTACACGTCTGTGTGGGAACTCCAAGAGCAAGTTTATATGCTTTGCAGTCTACGCTTTGTAACTTATTAAGTACATGCCGTGAAGCACTGAAGGAGACTTCTTGAGCATAAATCAATCTAGGGCGCACAAGAGCCGAAGATAGGAGTGTTAAGCTCTCTTTATCTTGTCCCCATTTTTGTTTGCTTATGATCTTTAGAAAGTTTAAACTTTTCTTGCTTGCTTTATTCAAAATATATTGAATATGTTGGTTCATGAGAGGTTTTTTTTTTAAATATATTTTTTAATACTTTTCCAAAAACAAAGACAATAAACAAGACGCATGTACAGGAAAAAAAAACATAGTTTCAGAAACAGTTACATGTAGTGATTAGACACTTAGTAGTGATGGACAGATGAGGGCACATCTCTATAATGAAACAGAGGTAATAATAGAAACTATTACCAAATGGCATAACATAACATTTTTTTTTTAATACGTGAGCCTATGGATGGACAATTTCACTTTGCAATGGAGAGATTATCCCGCCACACTGTCCGCTCTGGCAACATGATGTCTACACACATAAGGCTTAAATTACATAAATAAAGGCATATATTTTTTCCATGTTAGCTCGAATTCATGGGTTTTTCCTACAGTTGCTGATAAATATTTTTTTCTGTTCTTACCCTTATATTGAAACTATTGATGAAACTAGGCGTTGTAGGGTTCAAATTGTGTAGCTTGCTTTTATAGATGAAAAATTTGGCAAATAGTAGTATGAAATCTTAAAGGCTTGTCTGTTATTACAGTTTCTGCACAACCAAACAAAATTAGTTGTTCGTTTAATATTAGTCTTAGAGAATGGGGACATTTATTCCATAAAACAGATTCGAAGTCATTCCAGAAATTTTGAATTACAATGCAATTCCAAAACAAGTGCTGAATTGTCTGCGTTTCTGAGTTACAGAAATTACATTGTGGGGAGTCTGTGAGTTTACACATGTGAAGAAACTTTTGTGTGGGGAGAATACGGTGTACAGGTCTGAACTGGAACCATCTCAGTTGAGTATCTGTAGTAATTTTAAGAGGTTTTAAAAAGATCTCTTTCCACTTGAGTCCAGTATACAGACGTTCCCACTTAATCACTGCTGCTGGTGTAATTTTAGAACCAAGAAGGATCGATTTTAACTACTTTGTTATCTTTCTGGATCAAGGTCCATACTTTATTTTCCTCATCAATAACATGTGCTACGTCTTCTCTGTATTTGAGAATTTCTTGATATTTTCTAATAGCTCTGATGATTCCCTCATATGCAAAAAAAATTAGTGTTTGTAACATTTGAGTATTTTACCTTAAAATCATTAAAGGACAGAAAATTTCCATTTGCATCCATTACATGGTTAATTTTTGTTACGCCTGCTCTATCCATTCTTTCATGTAGATCACCTTATTGTCCCTTATTATGTTTACATTGTAATGAATACATTCCGACAGAAATTCTTTTATATTTAAAGGTTTACACTTTGAGCAGAACTTTTTATAGTGTCTAACAACATCAAGCCAGAATGGATTATCGAGTCGTTGGAGTAACACGTTAGAGTACTCACCTCCGAGCGTTTTCGTTTGTTTCATGGCTGGATACAAGGTATATATGAAACTACTAAATTCTGATTCTGGAATATTTAACCGTCTTAACCAGCTAATCTTCAGTGTCTCAAGTAGTATAAATATGTTACTCATTTTCAATCCTCCATTTTCATATTCTTGATAAATTACTGATTTCTTTATCTTATTGTGTTTCCCATTCCATAAGAACTGGAACATTTCAGTTTCTATTTCCTTCAGAAAGTGGCTTGGGGGGTCCGGAAGATTAAGAAACAGATAGGTAAACTGAGAATGAATGAACATGTTTAATATTGCGATTTTCCCAAAAGGAGTCAGATTTCTTCTTTTCCATTGTTTTAAGATTTTCTGCACGGCTGAAAGCTTCTGACTGTAATTTAAATCAACAATTTGGTCTGTATTAGTAGAAAATTTTATGCCAAGAACCTTAAAGATACCAGGATTCCATTGGAAGTTCCTGTCCCTGAAGTATCGAATTTGACTATTTTTTCTACTTCCAATCCACACTAATTGGGTTTTATCACTATTCATTTTCAAGCCTGACATCTGTGCATATTCATCAAGGTATCCACAGTTGCCTTCAGAGACTGCTCAGAACCATCAAGTAGCAGAGAAGTATCGTCTGCAAACTGTGACAGGAGAAATTCTGTGTTTTTTATGCTAATGCCTTTAACATCTTTACTTTTTCGAATCATCAGTGATAAAATCTCTGCGCATATTAAATATAAGTAGGGAGAAAGGGGGTCCCCGTGTTACATCCTCTTTCAAGTTTAAAACGGGCAGAATACTGACCATTTACCAGAACGCACGATGTGGTATTCATGTACAATGTTCGAAACCACTGAACAATACTAGGTCCAAAATTAAAGAAATTAAAACATTTTTCAATAAAGACCCAAGAGACACTGTCAAATGCTTTCTCAAAATCAATCAGCATTAAGAGACCAGGAATGCGTGATTTTCAGTGTAGAGCATAATATCGTATAGCAATCTTATATTTTCTCCAATGTAAACGACCTTTGATAAAGCCCTTCTGACAGACATTTATAATGCTTGGCAAGACTGTTTGTAATCTTGCAGATATGCAAGCGGAAGCTATTTTATAGGAGACATTTAGCAGGGATATTGGCCGCCATTTTTTTATAAATTGTTTGGGTTTTTCCTTTGGGTAAACACACAATAATTCCTTGTTTTTGTGAGACTGAAAGTTGCCCACAGTCGTAGCCTGAATTAACCGATCTGACAAGGAAGTGACCAATGTCTACAAAAAAAGAACTTAAAGAATTCAACAGTGAATCCGTCTGACCCAGGACTTTTGTCATTTTGCATTTTTTTCAGTGCTTTTGCAGCCTCACTGTATGTGAGGGGTCCTTTAATGCTCTCTCTCGCGTCACAAGTTATTGCTGGGGCATCTGGCAAAAGGTGGTTAAGGTTAATATCATTAACCTCTCTGCAACTGTACAAATTGTGGTAAAAGGTCTGTACCTCTGACAAGATTGTATCTTGGTCTGATATTATTTCACCATTGCCTTTGTCGAGGTAACTCATCGATTTGTTTACAAAATTTCTTTTTTCCAAGTTGCTAAAATACTTGCTGTTTTTTTCACCATCTTTTAACCATCTAATTTTTGATCGTATAGCTATCCCTTCCATCTTTTTGTTTCTTAGTGTCTGCAGTTCATTTCTTAGTTCTTCTAGTACTTGTATGTTATCTTCACTTACATTGCCCTCCAAGGCTTGTATTTCTTTAGTGAGATTACTTTCCATTTCTTTCTCAGTTTCCCTTTTGTGTGAAGAATAGGCAATAGTTTTGCCCCGTATTTCCATCAAAGCACTTCGAAAAACAATTGTTCGTTAATCTGGAATTGTAATTCATTATTTGGAACATTACTAAGTTCTTCAGTATTATAAACTGGTAACGCATATTGTTTTTTTACCTCCAAAATTTTCTGTTTTATTTCTGCTATGTATTTATCATCTTTGAGAAGTGTATTGTTAAATTTCCAGAACGGTCTATCCTTTTGAACTGATCTTTTCTCAACACCAGTGAAACTAAAGAATGGTCAGATCGGTAGCCACTATCTACAGTTGCATCTCTTATCTCTGGTATGAGTGTCTGGGAAGTCAGGAAATAATCAAGCCGGCCTTGTTTTATTGAGTTAAATTTACGCCATGTGTATGCCCTTTTCATTGGATAAAAATTCCTAAACACATCAATTAAATCATACGTGGCTATTATGTCAAGAATTTTTTTTCGTGTTTTAGGTCTGTTGGTAACGCTTGAATAATTGCGCACATCAGTCTTGAGATCAAGGGCACAATTCCAGTCTCCAGCTGCAATAATGAAATCATTATCCATTTCCTCAATTTTTTGTACTATTCTCTCAAAGAACTGTGGGCTATCCCCACTGCTCTGGCCATATACATTGACCAGTGTTATACGTTTATTTAAGAACTCTATATCCATTACAATGAAGCAACCCTCAGGATCCCTGAATACTGTATACAATTTATATTCAAAATTGTTATTAAATAGAATACCAACACCATTTCTATTTGTTTCAGTACCTGCTAACCACAAGTTATAACCCCAATTAGCTCTTATATAGTTTCCATTGGCTTCCTTTAAATGTGTTTCCTGTAAAAAGTATATGCTAGCCTTACGTTTGCGAAGATAATCAAACACATCTCTTCTCTTGTTAATGTCATTTAAGCCATTGCAATTAAAAGTGCAAATTTTGAAATCATCATTTTTGTTCATTACTCTATGAGCTACATTTGCTTTTTGTCAAACTTTCAAACATAGTATCCAACTTCCCCCAAAAGTCCATATTCAGTGTCATACATACATAATTGACTAAATATCTTCATTAATTTGAACTGCCTACACCCACTCAGTATGCCATTTGGACAATGAACATTCATATATTCAAAACCGTAATGAATCATTACAAAACACCTGGGGAAAAAAATAAAGGTATCAACATAGACGAGACAATTAAACATATTGAATGGATAGAAACTTTAAATTAGATTGAACTGCATACACATATCGGAACAACAATGGAACTTGATCAGAATGAAAAATGACTGATGAAAGCTGTCAAAAAAAGAACATTCAGCAGCAGCCAACAGAATGACAACAAAGAATGTATAGACTGTGTACAAGCATATCACCATGAAGATGTCAGTACAATTTAAAATTTGCGGTTGTGTATACCTGTGTGTGTGTGCGCACGCGCGCGCTTATGCGCACTTGACGCTGTGACACCAGCAAACAGTAGAATACCCTAACACTTCCACTTCCTCCAAGAAAAAAAAAAAAACATAGTTCCATGTCTACTAGCACCATCACCATCAAATTCAAATCCTGGTGATGGTTCATGTTTATTCAAAAGGCCCATCACTTGAAAGGGGAAAAATGGAGAATGGAGATCTATTTGAAAGGGCAGGGGGGAGGGGAAGGGGGCGGGGAGGCCGAACCCATTGTCGCACCATACTCCAGCCCGGCCACCTGTTTGGGCGAAGAACAACTCATATTATATTGGGAAGGGGAAATGAGGGGGACGCGGGCGGAGAGGGGGATGGAAAGGAGGGGCGGGGAGGATCAAGGGGTCGACAGCCTTTGATACTTTAGTGAAGCCTGCTGGGAGTTACCTATGATCAATCCATGAATCGCATTAGACTGTGATACACAGGTACATGTTGTCAATTTAATCTATACATCAGTTGCAATTCTATCAACTGAGTTCCATTAACTCATACCTTGCATTCGACCATTGATCAAGAACAATATTATCAACCAATGCATCACCTATGACCGATAAATAATTTTCAACAACCATCACCCAATGCATCCCATCAGGTCGGTGGTTCAATGCAGACTATAAATATTATATATTACCCACTGGTTACATTTGGATGGTAATCATTCACATGTTACCAAGCGACGCATTACATTAGGCCGGTGGTTGGCTGCTTTCCGTCAGCACCACAAGTGGTTTATGTCAACATTTGTAATCCAATATACCTTCACAGCCATACATTTTTACTACTCCATGTACAGACGCTACGTCACACATCCATCAGAGAAGACCTGTATAACACGCGTCTACACGCACACACACACACAACACACACACACACACACACACACACACCACTACAACACACACACACACAACACACACACACACACACACTCACACACACACAACACACACACACACATCACACACACACACAACCACACACATGCCCACACACCACCACACATAGACACAGACACACACACGCACACTCACTCACTCACACACACACACACCCACAAACCCATGCACACACACACCATGACATACACGCACACACAACACATACAACACCCTACACACACACACACGCCCACACACACACACACACACTACACACACACACACACACACACACACACACACACACACACCACACACACACACACACACACACACACACACTCACTCAGACACCACACACACACACCACACACACACACACACACACACACACACACACACACACACACACACACACACACACACACACACACTCACACACACACCCACACACACTCATACACACACACACTCACACACACCCACAAACCCACGCACACACACACACACACACACACATAAATACACGCGTCTAACACGCACACACACATACATACATACACCCTCACACACACACCGCCACACACACACACACCACGTACACACACACACTCACCCACACACACACACACACACACACACACACACACACACCACACACACACACACACACCACACACACACACACACACACACACACACACACACACACACACACACACACACACACACAACACACACACACACACACACACACACACACACACCACACACATGCCATTTTGACACAAATTTAGAGGAGGACATTTTTCGAAATTCGTTAAAAGGGAAGATTCCAATTTCATGATAAGTCCCAATGTTACACGTTTTGTGGGGGAAAACTCCAAGAACAAGTTTAATATGCTTTGCAGTCTACGCTTTGCAACTTATTAAGTAAAATCCGGGGAAGCACTGAAGGAGACTTCTTGAGCAAAAATTTCAATCTAGGGCGCCCCAAGAGCCGAAGATGGGAGTTTAAGCTCTCTTTAATCTTGTCCCCATTTTTGTTTGCTTATGATCTTTAGAAAGTTTAAACTTTTTCTTGCTTGCTTTATTAAAATATATTGAATATTTTGGGTTCCATGAGAGTTTTTTTTAAAATATTTTTTTTAAATATTTTTCCAAAAACAAAGACAATAAACAAGACGCAATGTACAGGAAAACGAAACATAGTTCAGAAACAGTTACATGTAGTGATTAACACTTGGGTAGGTGAGGACAGATGAGGGCCACATCTCTATAATGAAACAGGGGTAATAATAAAAACTATTACCAAATGGCATAACAAAACATTTTTTTAAATAGTGAGCCTAAGGATGGACAATTTCACTTTGCCAATGGAGAGATTATCCCGCCACACTGTCCGCTCTGGCAACATGATGTCTACACACATAAGGCTTAAATTACATAAATAAGGAAATATATTTTTTCCATGTTAGCTCGAATTCATGGGTTTTCCCTACAGTTTGCTGATAAATATTTTTTTCTGTTCTTATCCTTATATTTAAACTATTGATGAAACTAGGCTTTGTAGGGTTCAAAATTTTGTGCTTGCTTTCATAGAGAAAAATTTGGCAAATAGTAGTATGAAATCTAAAGGCTTGTCTGTTATTACTTTTTCTGCACAACCAAACAAAATTAGTTGTTCGTTAAAAATTTGTCTTAGAGGGAAAGGGGGCATTTATTCCATAAAACCCAATTCGAAGTCATTTCCAGAAATTTTGAATTACAATGCAATTCCAAAACAAGTGCTGAATTGTCTGCGTTTCTGAGTTACAGAAAAATTAAAATTGTGGGGAGTCTGTGAGTTTACACATGTGAAGAAACTTTTGTGTGGGGAGAATACGGTGTACAGGTCTGAACTGGAACCATCTCCAGTTGAGTATCTGTAGTAATTGTAAGAGTTTTAAAAAGATCTCTTTCCACTTGAGTCCAGTATACAGACGTTCCCACTTAAATCCCTGCTGCTGGTGTAATTTTAGAAACCAAGTAGGATCGATTTTAACTACTTGGTTATCCTTTCTGGATCAAAGGGCCATACTTTAATTTTTTCCCCATCAATAACATGTGCTACGTCTTTTCTGTATTTGAAATTTCTTTAATTTTCTAAATAGCTCTGATGATTCCCTCATATGCAAAAAAATTTGTGTTTGTAACATTTGAGTATTTTACCTTAAAAATTAAAGGACAGAAAATTTCCATTTCATCCATTACATGGTTTAAATTTTGTTACCGCCTGCTTCTATCCATCTTATGTAGACACCTATGGGCCCTTATTATGCTTACATTGTAATGAATAATTCCGACAGAAATTCTTTTATATTTAAGGTTTACACTTTTGAGAAACTTTTTATTTGTCTACAACATCAAGCCAGTTGGATTATCGAGTCGTTGGAGTAACACGTTAGAGTACTCACCTCCGAGCGTTTTTCATTTGTTTCATGGCTGGATACAAGGTATATATGAACTACTAAATATCTGAGTTCTGGGAATATTTAACGCGTCTAACCAGCTAATCTCAGTGTTCAGCAGTAGATAAATATGTTACTTCATTTCAAAATCCTCCATTTTCAGATTTTGATACTAATTACGGGGAATGTCTTTATCTTATTGTGTTCCCATTCCATAAGAACTGGAACATTTCAGTTTCTATTTCCTTCAGAAAGTGGCTTGGGGGTCGGAAGATTAAGAAACAGATGGTAAACTGAGAAAGAATGAACATTTTAATATTGCGATTTTCCCAAAAGGAGTCAGATTTTCTTCTTTTCCATTGTTTTAAGATTTTCTGCACGGCTTGAAAGTCTTCTGACTGTAATTTAAATCAACAATTTGGTCTGTATTAGTAGAAAATTTTATGCCAAGAACCTTAAAGATACCAGGATTCCATTGGAAGTTCCTGTCCCTGAAGTATCGAATTTTGACTATTTTTTTCTACTTCCAATCCACACTATTGGGTTTATCACTATTCATTTCAAGTCTGACATCTGTGCATATTCATCAAGGATATCCACAGTTGCCTTCAGAGACTGCTCAGAACCACAAGTAGCAGAGAAGTATCGTCCTGCAAACTGTGACAGGAGAATTTCTGTGTTTTTTTATGCTAATGCCTTTAACATCTTTTTACTTTTTCGAATCATCAGTGATAAAATCTCTGCGCATATTAAATATAAGTAGGAGAAAGGGGGCCCCCTGTCTACATCCTCTTTCAAGTTTAAAACGGGCAGAATACTGACCATTTACCAAACGCACGAGTGGTATTCATGTACAATGTTCGAAAACCACTGAACAATACTAGGTCCAAAATTAAAGAAATTAAAACATTTTTCAATAAAGACCCAAGAGACACTGTCCAATGCTTCTCAAAATCAATCAGCATTAAGAGACCAGGAATGCGTGATTTTTCAGTGTAGAGCATAATATCGTATAGCAATCTTATATTTTCTCCAATGTAACGACCTTTGATAAAGCCCTTCTGACAGACATTTATAATGTTTTGGCAAGACTGTTTGTAATCTTGCAGATATGCAAGCGGAAGCTATTTTATAGGAGACATTTAGCAGGGATATTGGCCGCCAATTTTTATAAATTGTTTGGGTTTTTCCTCTTGGGTAAACACACAATAATTCCCTTGTTTATTGTGAACTGAAAGTTGCCCACAGTCTTAGGCCTGAAAACCGAACGACAAGGAAGTGACCAATGTCTACCAAAAAAGACTTAAAGAATTCAAACAGTGAATCGTCTGACCCAGGACTTTTGGTCATTTTGCATTTTTATTCAGTGCTTTTGCAGCCAACACTGTATGTGAGGGGTCCTTTAATGCTCTCTCTCGCGTTCACAATTATTGCTGGGGCAATCTGGCAAAAGGTGGTTAAGGTTAATATCATTTAACCACTCTGCAACTGTACAAATTGAGGTAAAAAGGTCTGTACCTCTGACAAGATTGTATCTTGGTCTGTTATTATTTTCACCATGCCTTTGTCTGTAACTCATCGATTTGTTTACAAAATTTCTTTTTCCCAAGTTGGCAAAATATTTGCTGTTTTTTTTTCACCATCTTTTTAACCATCTAATTTTATGATCGTATAGCTATCCCTTCCATCTTTTGTTTCTTAGAGTCTGCCAGTTCATTTCTTAGTTCTTCTAGTACTTGTATGTTTATCATTCACATACAATGTCCCACCAAGGCTTGTATTTCTTAGTGAGATTTACTTTCCATTTCTTTCACTCAGTTTCCTTTGTATAAGAAAATAGGCAATAGATTTGCCCCGTATTTTTCCATCAAAGCACTTCTCGAAAAACAATTGTTCGTTAATCGTGAATTGTAATTCATTACATTGAAGACATACTAAGGTTCTACAGTATTATAAACTGGTAGCGGCAATATTGTTTTTTTACCTCCAACCAAATTTTCTGTTTTATTTCTGCTATGTATTTATCTCTTTGGAGAAGTTATTGTTAAATTTATCCTTCCAGTAACGGTCTACCTTTTGAACTGGGGGGGGGGGGATCTTTTCTCAACAACCAGTGAAACTAAAGAATGGCCAGATCGGTAGCCACTATCTATCCTAACAGTTGCTTCTCTTATCTCTGGTATGAGTTTCCTGGGAAGTCGGAAATAATCAATCGCGGCCATGTTTTATTGAGTAAAATTTACGACGCCATGTGTAAAGCCCCTTTCATTGGATAAAAATTCCTAACACATCAAATAAATCATACGTGCTATTAATGTCAAGAAATGAATTTTTTGAAGGGGGGGGGGAGGTCATGTTGGTACGCTTGAATAATTGCGCACATCAGTCTTTGAGATCAAGGGCACAATTCCAGTCTCCAGCTGTCAATAATGAAATCATTAACCATTTCCTCAATTTTTTTGTACAATTCTCTCAAAGAACTGTGGCTATCCCAACTGATGGGACCATATAACTTGACCAGTGTTATACGTTTCATTTAAGAACTCCTATATCCAATACAATGAAGCCAACCCTCAGGATCCCTAAATACTTATACAAATTATATTCAAAATTGTTATTAAATAGAATACCAACACCATTTTTTTCCATTTGTTTCAGTAACCGCTAACCACAAGTTTATAACCCCAATTAGCTCTTATATAGTTTCCATTGGCTCCTATAAATGTGTTTCCTTAAAAAGTATAATTGCTAGCCTTACGTTTGCGAGATTAATCAAAACACATCTTTCCTCTTGTTAATGTCATTTAAGCCATAGCAATTAAAGTGCAAATTTTAAATCATCATTTTGTTCATTACTCATGAGCTACATTGCTTTTTTGTCAAACTTTCAAACATGTATATATATTAAATATATATATATAAATATATATATATAATATATATATATATATATATAAATATATATATATAAATATATATATATATATATATATATATATATACATATACCCACACATATCACACACATATATCACACAACAAAAAAATATATAACACACATACATGTATACAAGTGAGGTCAACAACAATCCAACTTCCCCCAAATGACATAATTCAGTTGGGGGGTCATCGATTTGTTTACAAAATTCTTTTTCCCAAGTTGCTAAATAGTTGCTGTTTTTTTCACACCATCTTTTAACCATCTAATTTTGATCGAAAGCTTTCCTTCCATCTTTTTGTTTCTTAGTGTCAGGCAGTTCATTACTTATTCTTCTAGTACTGTATGTTATCTTCAACTTACATTGCCCCCCAAAGTTTTTTTTAGTTTTTCCCTTCTTTTAGTTTTCCTTTTTTAAAATACTTTTTTTTTATTTATCAAAAAATTTTCCATTTGTTCGATTAATTGAAATTTTAATAACTTTTTGTTCTTCTTTTAAAAAAGGGTCCAAATTTTTTTTTATAAAATTTTTTTTTTTTTTTTATTATTTAATTTAAATTAATTTAAAATTTTAAAAATTTATTTTTAATATCTTTTAACACCATAAATTAAAAACAATTACCACTATTAAATTCCCCACCTTTTTCAAGAAAAAAAAAAAGGCCGTTTTTTAAAAAAACTAAAAAGGGGTAAAAAGGTTTTCCCCAAAACCCCAAAAAAAATTTCCCAAAAAAAATCCTGGTCAAAACCCCAAAAAAACTTAGTCCGGGGTTTTAGGGGTTTCTAAACATTGCTGGGATTTAACCCCAAAAAAAAAAACTAAAAAAAATGGATGTGGCATTTTTTCCATAAAAAACCCCCCAAGTCGAAAACGAAAAAAAATAAAAATTAAAAACCCCAAAAGTAAAAAAACAAAAAGTTGTTTACAAAAAATGGTTAAAAAAATTTTAAATTTAAAAATAAAAACCCAAAATCACCCTTTTGCCCAACCTAACCCCCCATTGAAAAAACCAAAAGGGCAAAACGAGATTTAAAAAAACCCATAAAAAAGGGTTAAAATGCAAAAAGGGAAAAAAAAGGCCCTAAAAGGGAATAAAAAAAAATAAACCCCCCACAAAAAAAAAAAAAAAAGAAAGAAAAAAAGGATAACCCCCCAAAAACCAAAAAAAAAAAAAAACATAGGGAAAGAACTTAAAATTGAATTTATTAAAAAGGCCAACCCCCAAAATTTTTAACAAAACCAACTGTCAAAACGCCTTTCCCCAAACCCCAAAAACCCCAGGCCATAAAAAAGAAAATCAAACCCAAAAAAAAAAGTTTTTTTCCCAAAAGGGGAAGTGCCCACTAAAAATAAAGGGCCCACAAAAAAATTTAAAAAAAAAGGGCCCCGTAACTAGAAAAAAAAAAAACAAAAAGGGAAAAAACCATTCCCCAAAAATTAAAAACAAACGTCATCAAAAAAAATTTAAAACCAAACAAAAGGAATAAAAAAATTTAAAAGAAAAAAAATACAAAAAACCCCGGAAAATCAAAAAAAGCAAAAAAAAAGAAAAATAAAATTTTAAAAAAAAATTTAAACTAAAAAAACCAACTTAGCAAAAAAAAACCCCAAAAAGAAAAAAACCCTGTTAAAAAATTTTAAACACTCCAAAAAAAAACCAAAAACCCCAAAAAAAAAGGGCCCCCCCCCAAAAAAAAAAATAACCCCAGCAAAAATGGGGGGGAAACAAAATTCCGAGAAGGAAACCCCCCCTAAAAAAATTTTTATTTAAAACCTTTGATTTTAACCCCCCCTTTTAAAATTAAAAAGTTGCCCCAAACGGGGTTTTTAAAAATAAAGGGCCCTTTTAATAAATTTTTTTCCCCCGTTGAGCTTTTCCCAAAAAATTAAAAAGGGGAAAAACAATTTACATAACCCAAAAAAAAGTTTCCCCCACAATTTAAAAAAAAAAAAAACCCAAAACCCGAAAAGTTTAGCAAAAATAAAGCATTTTTTTAAAAAAACCCCGAAAAAAAAAGAGGAAAAAAAATCTTTTTTAAAAACCAACCCCAAAAAAAAAAAGAAAAAAAGAAAAAAAAAAAATTTAAAGAAAAAAAAAAACCCAAAAAAAATTTTCCAAACAACTTAAAAAAAAAAAAACAGTAAAAATTGAAAAAAAATTTTTAACTGAAAAAATGCAAAAAATAAAGCCCCAAAAATATTTCCCCCCCTTAAAAAAACACCCAAAAAAAAAAAAAAAAAAGCTTTGCCAAAGATAAAAATTGGAGGAAAATAAGTACAAAAAACCCAACAAAAATTTTTAAAAATAAAGACCAAAAGTTTTTTTAAAAATAAATGAAAAAAATTCAAAACAAATTTTGAAAAAAAGGGGGAAAAAATTCAAAAAATCAAAAAAAATAAAACCCGTTTACCCTTAAAAACAAAAAAGTTACCAATGGTTCAAAAACTCAATAAACAAATAAAAAAATAACAAACAAGAAAAATTTTACCCACAAAAGGGGGGAATTTCCCAAAGCCCAAATTTTTCCCTAACCCCAAAAGACAAAAAATCGAAAAAAATACAAAAAAAATTACAAAGGGAAAATAAAAATTATCGAAAAAAAGAAATAACTTGCGAACCGGGGGAAAAAAGGTGCAAAAAAAAGAACTGTCATTAAACCCCAAAAAAAAAAATAAAAAATCACAGACAAAAACAAATGGTTCAAAAAACCCCCCAAAAAATCGAAAAAAAAAAAGAACAAAAAATTTTTAAACCCAAAAACCCTTAAGCCAAAAAAAAATACTCAGAAAAACATGGATCCAAAACCCTTAAAAACCAAAAAAACCCCAAAAGTCCCCTTTAATTTACCACCAAAAAACCAACCAATTTTAAAAAAAAACCTCCCCGGCAAAAACAAGAGAAATAAACCCTTTTAAATAAATTTCAAAAAATGACATGGCCCCGGGGCCAAAAAAAAAGGGGGTAAATTAAAAACTCAAAACAACCCAAAAAAAAAAAAAAAGGAAAAAAATGGAGAAAAAAAATTTTTCCCCCAACAAAACCCGGAAACTCAAAACAAAAAGGGGAAAAATTCTTAAAAACCCAACTTATTTCCAAAAACAAAACGTAAAATATTTAACAAAAACAGAAAAAAACACTATATTACCCAACCCCAAAAACCAAAGACCACCTAAAATAAAATAACCACAAAAAGGGTAAAAAGTTTTCCTTTCCCAAAAAAGAGCATCCCACAAACTAAATAAAATTTAACAAAAAAGAATCCCGGGGGATTAACAAAATTTTTAAAAAAAACAAAAAGGGACAAAAACCAAAAAAAAAAATAGAAAAAAAACATTTAATAAAAAAATTTAAAAAACCAAACAAACGGGAAAATTCTGAAACAAAAACCAAAAAAACACAAATTCCAAAATAAAAAAGGCAACCTCCCAAAATTTTTCCCCAAAAAAACCTTTTTTTAAAACTAAAAAAGGGAAAATAAAACCAAACCAGAATTTAAAAAAAACGAAATAGAAACAACGGCATAAATAAATTTTTTTTTAAAACACATAAAACAAAAATTTAACCCCCAAAAAAAAGACCCCCCCACTGAAAAAACCCAAAAAAAACACCAAAACATCTTTAAAAAAAAAAAAAAAAAGGGCAGCAACCCCTGAAACAAAGCAAATTTATTTTAATTCCTTTTTAAAAATCTTAAAATTTTTTTCCCCCAAGGGGGCCCAAAAATTTTTTTTTTTTTACTTGACCCCCCTGGCACTTCCAAAAAAAATGGGGGAAAATTTTTTTAGGCATAAAAAAAACTTTTTTAAACCCCAAAATTCAAAAAAATTAAAAACAAAAAAATTTCAGAAAGAGTGAAAAGCTTTTTTTTTCCAACCCAAAAAAAAAGGGGAAAAAAAAAAGTTTTAAACGGGATCCCCCTGAAGAGAAAAAAATTAAATTTTAATGAAAAAATTAAACATTAAACAAAAAACTAAAAGTTTCCAAAAAATTTAAAAAAAAAAAAAAAAATTTTAAAAAAAAAAAAAAATATTTGTGGGGAAAAAAAAAAAAAATAAACCAAAAAAAAACTCCCCCCCCTTACAAAAACCCCAAAAACTAAAAAAAAAAAAAACGAAGCCCCAAAAATAAAAATTTAAAGGGACGCAAACCTTGACGGAAGAAAAGAAAAAAAATTTTTCATCACTAAAAGCCCAAAACCCAATTTTTAAAAAAAAATCAAATAAACCCATAAAAAACTGAATTAAAAATAACAAAAAAATTCAAAAAAATAAAAAAATAAAATAAAGTTAAAACCCTTGAAAAAAAAAATTTTTGGGAAAAACCAATAAACAAAGAAAAGAATTACCCAATTTGACAAAATTTTAAATAAAAAAATCCCAAAAAACCCTGAATTTTTCCAAAAAAACTAAAGGGGTAAAAAGGAAATTTTCCACCCAAAAAAATTCTACACCAAAAAAAACCCTGCAAAACCAAAAACCAAATCGACAACCGGGGTTTTAATTAGGCAAAAAAAAGGGGTTCAAAAAAAAAAACAAAAAAAAAAAAACAAGGGAAAGAAAAAGAGTCCTTTTCCAAAAAACCCCAAAAACAAAAAAAAAGAAAAATTTTGAAAAATTTCCAAAAACCCCTTAAAGATAATTCAAACAAAAATAGTAACACAGACATAACGGGCCCAAAAAATATAAACCAAAAAAACCCAACGATAATTTTAAGAAACCCCAAAAAGAACCCCCACGTTGCCATAATGTAAAAAGAATTTAAAACCTTCGAAAAAAGTGTAACATCAGAAAACCGGAACACAAAAAGTGGATACAAAAAAACTCTCCCCCAAACAACCAAAAAAACGAAAAAAAGGGAAGAAAAACTGGAAACCCCCCAAAAAAAAAGGAAAAAAAACAAAAAGGGAAAGAATTCTTCAAAACTTCAACTTTTAAAAAAACAAAAACCCAAAAATTTTTTTTAAAAAACACCAAACATCACCATTTTTAAAAAAAATTTTCCCCCACCCCAAAAAAAGAAAATCAACCAGAAAAGAAGGGTAAAAAGGGAAATTAAAGAAAAAAAAGGGAAACAAACAATAAACCCACAAAAAATTTTAAAAGGGCCTTTTTAAAAAGAAAAAAAAAAAAAAAAAGGCCCCCCAAAACCCAAAACAAACAAAAAAAATTCTTAAAAATAAAGAAAAATATAAAAAACCAAACAGAACTGAGCAAATATAATCTGGAAACTTAAAGACGCAAAAACAAGCTAACAATATATCCTGGAAAATCATAAAAAGAGCATCACCATACAGCAATGTTTCAAAAAGGTGCAACCTATGTTTAACTGAAAAATGGTTAATACATGCAAACCACACTTAGCAACTTTAAACACCAAAACAGAAATAGTAAACAACTGCAGGCATAAAATGGAAATCGTTGTTAGTGAACACATCCAAAACAAAAACCTGAAAGCCCAAAAAAACACGTGCAGCCAACCCGCACGTGCTAACAACCGCAAACGTGAGCCCACACGCTATATAACATCGGCGGTGGGCAAACAAAAATCATCCTGATGACAGCGCAACGCCGCTAGAAACAAATTTGTCGAGTTTTAACCTTGAGTTTTAACCTTCCTTTTTTAACATCATTGATATATAAATATATATATATACATATACACACACATATACACACACATATATACACACATACATGTATACAAGTGAGGTCAACAACAATCCAACTTCCCCCAAAAGTCCATATTCAGTGTCATACATACATAATTGACTAAATATCTTCATTAATTTGAACTGCCT
>JAFLJL010018239.1:5000-14504 GCA_018398815.1 Conus ventricosus
GAGAGAGAGAGAGAGAGAGAGAGAGAGAAGAGAGAGAGAGAGACAGACAGACAGACAGACAGACAGACAGACAGACAGAGACAGTGACAGTGACAGACAGACTGACAGACTGACTGACTGACAGACAGCACAGACAGACAGACAGACAGACAGAGACAGTCACAGTGACAGACAGACACACAACCAGGCAGACAGACAGAGAGGCGGGGGATAAAAAGGAAAAGTGTGGACCAGGATAAATTGAAGTAGACACCCCAGGAGATGGACAAGACAGCTGATCATGTGCCAGCACAACCCTTGGAGATGGACAAGACAGCTGATCCAGTGACACCACAACCCTTGGAGATGGACAAGACAGCTGATGCAGTGACACCACAACCCTTAGAGATGGACAAGACAGATGACCCTGTGACACCACAACCCTTGAAGATGAACCTTGACAGGAGATGGACAAGACAGCTGATCCTGTGACACCACAACCCTTGGAGATGAACCTTGACAGGAGATGGACAAGACAGCTGATCCTGTGACACCACAACCCTTGGAGATGGACAAGACAGCTGATCCAGTGACACCACAACCCTTGGAGATGGACAAGACAGCTGATCCAGTGACACCACACCCCTTGGAGATGGACAAGACAGCTGATCCAGTGACACCACAACCCTTGGAGATGGACAAGACAGCTGATCCAGTGACACCACAAGCCTTGGAGATGAACCTTGACAGAGACGGACAAGACAGCTGATCCAGTGACACCACAACCCTTGAGATGGACAAGACAGCTGACCCAGTGACACCACAACCCTTGGAGATGAACCTTGACAGGAGATGGACAAGACAGCTGACCCAGCGACACCACAACCCTTGGAGATGGACAAGACAGCTGATCCTGTGACACCACAACCCTTGGAGATGGACAAGACAGCTGATCCTGTGACACCACAACCCTTGGAGATGGACAAGACAGCTGATCCTGTGACACAACAACCCTTGGAGATGAACCTTGACAGGAGATGGACAAGACAGCTGATCCTGTGACACCACAACCCTTGGAGATGGACAAGACAGCTGATCCTGTGACACCACAACCCTTGGAGATGGACAAGACAGCTGATCCAGTGACACCACACCCCTTGGAGATGGACAAGACAGATGACCCAGTGACACCACAACCCTTGGAGATGGACAAGACAGCTGATCCAGTGACACCACACCCCTTGGAGATGGACAAGACAGCTGATCCTGTGCCACCACAACCCTTGGAGATGAACCTTGACAGGAGATGAACCTTGACAGGAGATGAACCTTGACAGGAGATGAACCTTGACAGGAGATGGACTTGACGGGGATTGGAAGGCGTCACCTGTACAGCCGCCACTGCTGTCTTGAAGTCTGGAAATGTGTCACCATGCCTCATGTATGTAACACAACACATGTGTCACCATACCCCATGGATGTAGCACAACACATGTGTCAACAAGCCTCATGCATGTAACACAACACTTGCCCAGCTTATCGTCAGATCCCAACACATCTTCCTTCACAGAAGGCAAGTACAAGAACAAGAGAACACTGCAGATGAAAATAACTGTACACACACACACACACACACACACACACACACACACACACACACACACACACACACACACACACACACACACACACACACACACACACAGGAAAACAGTATCACATTTGCAGTATTCTGATATGGATGGCCTTGATGTACATGGTCCTGACAGGTTCGTAGAAAGCAAAATAAATGAATTTCGGACGAAACATTTTCATGACGTCTGATGTTCTGCAAAAGTGTAGATTCATGGAAAATTAAAGCAAACGTATTTTCTGAAACGAAAACTTTAAAATGAGACATAAAGCTTTCCTTTGTCAGAAATGGACGTAGGACAACACATTTTTTGTGTCACACCCCCCCCCCCCCTCCAACATGTACACACCTATGAGGCATGGCCATTTACCCCCCTCCAACATGTACACACCTATGAGGCATGGCCACATACCCCTCTCCAACATGTACACACCTATGAGGCATGGTCATTTACCCCTCTCCAACATGTACACACCTATGAGGCATGGCGATTTACCCCTCTCCAACATGTACACACCTATGAGACATGGCAACATACCTCTCTCCAACATGTACACACCTATGAGGCATGGCCACATACCTCTCTCCAACATGTACACACCCATGAGGCATGGCCACATACCTCTCTCCAACATGTACACACCCATGAGGCATGGCCACATACCTCTCTCCAACATGTACACACCCATGAGGCATGGCCACATACCTCTCTCCAACATGTACACACCTATGAGGCATGGCCACATACCTCTCTCCAACATGTACACACCTATGAGGCATGGCCACATACCTCTCTCCAACATGTACACACCTATGAGGCATGGCCACATACCTCTCTCCAACATGTACACACCTATGAGGCATGGCCACATACCTCTCTCCAACATGTACACACCCATGAGGCATGGCGATTAACCCCTCTCCAACATGTACATACCCATGAGGCATGGCGATTAACCCCTCTCCAACATGTACACACCTATGAGGCATGGCGATTAACCCCTCTCCAACATGTACATACCCATGAGGCATGGCGATTAACCCCTCTCCAACATGTACACACCTATGAGGCATGGCCACATACCCCTCTCCAACATGTACACACCTATGAGGCATGGCCATTTACCCCTCTCCAACATGTACACACCTATGAGGCATGGCCATGTACCCCTCTCCAACATGTACACACCTATGAGGTTTGACCAAACACCCTATTTCACATGTATACACCTGTAAGGTTTGGCTATATACTTGCATTTCAGATGTATACACCTATAATGTTTAGCCATATATTTGCATTCCACATGTATACACCTATCAGGTTTAGCCATATATTTGCATTCCACATGTATACACCTATAATGTTTAGCCATATACTTCCATTTCACATGTATACACCTATCAATTTAGCCATATATTTGCATTCCACATGTATACACGTATAATGTTTAGCCATATACTTCCATTTCACATGTATACATCTAAAAGGTTTAGCCATATATTTGCATTTCACATGTATATACCTATAAGGTTTGGCCATATATTTGCATTTCGCATGTATACACCTATAATGTTTAGCCATATACTTCCATTTCACATGTATACATCTAAAAGGTTTAGCCATATATTTGCATTTCGCATGTATACACCTAAAAGGTTGGCCATACGGCCCTATCCAACATGTACACACCGACAAGGGTTGGCCACATACCCCTATCCAACATGTACACGCCGATAAGGGTTGGCCATACACCCCTATCCAACATGTACACACCGATAAGGGTTGGCCACATACATCCAACATGTACACGCCGATAAGGGTTGGCCATACACCCCTATCCAACATGTACACACCGATAAGGTTCGCCATATACCCCTATCCAACATGTACACACCTATAAGGGTTGGCCATATATCTCTATCCAACATGTACACACCTACAAGGGTTGGCCATATACCCTATCCAACATGTACACACCTATAAGGGTTGGCCATATACCCCTATCCAACATGTACACACCTATAAGGGTTGGCCATATACCCCTATCCAACATGTACACCATAAGGGTTGGCCATATACCCCTATCCAACATGTACACGCCCTAAGGGTTGGCCATATACCCTATCCAACATGTACACACCTACAAGGGTTGGCCATATATCCTATCCAACATGTACACACCTATAAGGGTTGGCCATATACCCCTATCCAACATGTACACACCTATAAGGGTTGGCCATATACCCCTATCCAACATGTACACACCTATAAGGGTTGGCCATATACCCCTATCCAACATGTACACACCTAGTAAGGTTGGCCATATACCCCTATCCAACATGTACACACCTTAAGGCTTGGCCATACGGCCCTATCCAACATGTACACACCTATAAGGGTTGGCCATACACCCTATCCAATATTTACACACCTATAAGGGTTGGCCATACCCTATCCAACATGTACACACCTGTAAGGCTTGGCCATACGGCCCTATCCAACATGTACACACCTATAGGTGGCCTACACCCCTATCCACTGTACACCCTGTAACCTTGCATACACCCCTATCCAACATGTACACACCTATAAGGGTTGGTCATACACCCCTATCCAACATGTACACACTAATAAGACTTGGCCATACACCCCTATCCAACATGTACACCCTAATAAGACTTGGCCATACACCCCTATCCAATATGTACACGCCGATAAGACTTGGCCACATACCCCTATCCAATATGTACACACCAATCATACTTGGCCACATACCCCTATCCAATATGTACACACCAATCATACTTGGCCATATACCCCTATCCAATATGTACACACCTGTAAGCCTTGGCCATATACCCTCATACAGCATGCACACTCTGTACAACTTGCCCTTATCTGACCTGTTCACAAGCTGCCTGTATACCCCAGTCCAAATGTGTACTCCTATAATGTTGCCCATGTACCCCTATCCAACATTTGAACACATATACAGTTGTCTACATTGTCACTTCCAGAATATAAACACCTGTAAAACTTGTTCGTGTGAACAAGTGCACATCTTTAAAGCTTGCCCAAATACTCACAGCCAAGGCAAACGTGAATCATGCCCCTGTACACCTGTCCACCACAATTGTAAAGCTTGTCCATAATCCCGCACCAACATGAACACATTCATGCAGATTCTCCAAACAACTGCGTTCAACATGCACAGTTGTCCGTATACCTGCATCCAACATGCACACACCTTTAAAAAGAAAATTATTGATTCGGATGGACAAGTTGGATGCCTTTTGACCTCTTGGGTCTTCTGCAGGCAAAACAAATCACCTTTATGGCAATGAACAGAAGAACGAGAAATCGTACATTCATTGTGAATTGCAATATATCCTCCGCATTATACACTTGCCAACTAGCAATATCTCTCACCATATAACTTCCACTATCTTCCCTCACGCAGCATCTATACAGCTTGCCAACCTACCCCCATTCAGAAAATACACCGCTTTGGGGTTGGCCATATACCTGCGTCCAACAGGTATTCAAAGTTTGAAGATTTTCACATCCCTGCATCCAACATGTACTCTCTCCATACACCCCCGTCCAATATGTACACAGTTGAGAAGCTTGTCCACAATCTGCATCCACTGTTCAGTTTCCATACCCCCCGTCCAATATGTACACGGTTGAAAAGCTTGTCCATATACCTACATCCAGTCTATTCATCCAGTTTTGACGCTTGTCCATACGCCTGCATCCGACACGTTCACACATGGAAAGCTTTTTCAAATGTAGGCATCCAGTATGTATCCAGCTGTAGAGCTTGCCCATATACCCCTAAGCAACATGTAACGTCTTTGAAGCCTGTCAGTATACCCCTTACCAACATATACACATCTTTGAAACCTGTCAGTATACCTCTATCCAACATAATTATACACACCTGCAAAGCTTGCCAATATATCCCTGTCCAGTATCTACCCACCTGTGAGGTTTGCCCATATATCACCTATTCAACATGCACACACCTGCAAAGCTTGCCAATATATCCATGTCCAGTATTTATCCACCTGTGAAGTTTGCCCATATATCACCTATTCAACATGCACACACCTGCAAAGCTTGCCAATATATCCCTGTCCAGTATTTATCCACCTGTGAAGTTTGCCCATATATCACCTATCCAACAAGTATACAACGGTGAAGCTTGCTCACAAATCGCTCATCCGACATAAGTACATAGTTTTGATTCCTGTCTATGAATCCTTTACAAGCCCAAGGCTTTGAAGCTCCTCATTAATTCCTCGTTTCCCACAAATTACGCAATATTGAAGCTTGTTCATAAATCCCTCATTTCACACGTGTACACGGCAGTGAATCTTGTCTATAAATCCCTCATCTCACATGAGTACACGGCAGTGAATCGTGTCTATAAATCCCTCATCTCCCATGTGTACACAGCTGTGAATCTTGTCTATAAATCCATCATCTCACATGTGTACACAGCTGTGAATCTTGTCTATAAACCCCTCATTTCACATGAGTACACGGCAGTGAATCTTGTCTATAACTCCCTCATCTCACACGTGTACACGGCAGTGAATCTTGTCTATAAATCCCTCATCTCACACGTGTACACGGCAGTGAATCTTGTCTATAAATCCCTCATCTCACATGTATGCACAGCTGTGAATCTTGTCTATAAATCCCTCATCTCACATGAGTACACGACAGTGAATCGTGTCTATAAATCCCTCATCTCACACGTGTACACGGCAGTGAATCTTGTCTAAAAATCCCTCATCTCACATGAGTACACAGCTGTGAATCTTGTCTATAAATCCCTCATCTCACATGAGTACACAGCTGTGAATCTTGTCTATAAATCCCTCATCTCACATGAGTACACAGCTGTGAATCTTGTCTATAAGTCCCTCATCTCACATGAGTACACAGCTGTGAATCTTGTCTATAAATCCCTCATCTCACATGAGTACACAGCTGTGAATCTTGTCTATAAATCCCTCATCTCACATGAGTACACAGCTGTGAATCTTGTCTATAAATCCCGTATGTCATATGTACACGCGGCAGTGGGTCTTGCACATAAACCTCTCATCCCACGTGTACTTTCAATTCTGAACAAGTGTCGGATGAAAGGTACATTTGCACGCTTGGAACTTGCCTTGATGGGGAGGGGTTAACCTTGTCCGTTCTGTTTCTCCTGTCTGGGCGGGGGTTAACCTTGTCCGTTCTGTTTCTCCTGTCTGGGCGGGGGTTAACCTTGTCCGTTCTGTTTCTTCCTGTCTGGGCGGGGGTTAACCTTGTCCGTTCTGTTTCTCCTGTCTGGGCGGGGGTTAACCTTGTCCGTTCTGTTTCTCCTGTCTGGGCGGGGGTTAACCTTGTCCGTTCTGTTTCTCCTGTCTGCATGAGCGCTAGATGAATAATCTCCATGTGTAGCATTGATACAAAGTTATGTGCCTTTGAACAGTGTCACAATGAGTGCCAAAATGTACCTCGCTGTTTACATCCCCTTCCCTTCTTCATCTTCCACTTTGATTTCAATTGAGGAAGTCATTCAGACTGGAATGTTCTGCATGGCACTTTGTTGATTGCAATGGTCTGGCATGATAGAATGTTCTGCATGGCACTTTATTGATTGCAATGGTCTGGCATGATAGAATGTTCTGCATGGCACTTTATTGATTGCAATGGTCTGGCATGATAGAATGTGCTAATAAAGAGAGTATGGTATTGATCTTGTCAGTGTTGAAGGTTGAAAACTATTGTTAAAACATGCCTCTCTCTCTCTCTCTCTCTCTCTCTCTCTCTCTCTCTCTCTCTCTCTCCTCTCTCTCTCTCTCTCTCTCTCTCTCTGTGTACATTGTGTGTGTGCTGTGTGTGTGTGTGTGTGTGTGTGTGTGTGTGTCGTGGTGCGTGCGTGCGTGCGTGCGTGCGTGCGTGCGTGCGTGCGTGCGTGCGTGCGTGCGTGCGTGTGTGTGTGTGTGTGTGTGTGTGTGTGTGTGATATACGGCTAGATGGTATTGGTCGGGTGTCTTGGATATACGGCTAGAGGGTATTGGGACATGAGCCATGAATATCGGTTCGGAGAGGGGCAGAGTGGTCATGCAAAAACGGATGTGGTCGACAGTTGAGGGAAGTGGAAGGGAAATTGAAAGGCAGGGAGTATCCGTTAGGGACAGGCAGGAATCAGGAGAGAGAGAGAGAGAGAGAGAGAGAAGAGGGGGGGGATGAGAGAGAGAGAGAGAGAGAGAGAGAGAGGAGAGAGAGAGAGAGAGAGAGAGAGAGAGAGAGAGAGAAGAGAGAGAGAGAGAGAGAGAGAGAGAGAGAGAAGAGAAGAGAGAGAGAGAGAGAGAGAAAATGGAAGTGGGGGACGCATGGAGTAAGGAGGGGGAGGGACGTGGGGGAGGGGGGTGTTGACGGAAACAGAAGAACAGACAGCTGATCCTGTGTCACCACAAGCCTTGGAGATGGACAAGACAGCTGATCCTGTGACACCACAAGCCTTGGAGATGGACAAGACAGCTGATCCTGTGACACCACAAGCCTTGGAGATGGACAAGACAGCTGATCCTGTGACATCACAAGCCTTGGAGATGGACAAACAGCTGATCCTGTGACACCACTAGCCTTGGAGATGGACAAGACAGCTGATCCTGTGACACCACTAGCCTTGGAGATGGACAAGACAGCTGATCCTGTGACACCACTAGCCTTGGAGATGGACACGACAGCTGATCCTGTGACACCACTAGCCTTGGAGATGGACAAGACAGCTGATCCTGTGACACCACTAGCCTTGGAGATGGACAAGACAGCTGATCCTGTGACACCACTAGCCTTGGAGATGGACAAGACAGCTGATCCTGTGACACCACTAGCCTTGGAGATGGACAAGACAGCTGATCCTGTGACACCACTAGCCTTGGAGATGGACAAGACAGCTGATCCTGTGACACCACTAGCCTTGGAGATGGACAAGACAGCTGATCCTGTGACACCACTAGCCTTGGAGATGGACAAGACAGCTGATCCTGTGACACCACTAGCCTTGGAGATGGACAAGACAGCTGATCCTGTGACACCACAGCCTTGGAGATGGACAAGACAGCTGATCCTGTGACACCACTAGCCTTGGAGATGGACAAACAGCTGGCCCTGTGACACCACAACCTTGGATGGACAAGACAGCTGATCCTGTACACCACTAGCCTTGGAGATGGACAAGACAGCTGATCCATGTGACACCACAACCCTTGGAGATGGACAAGACAGCTGATCCTGTGAACCTACAACCCTTGGAGATGGACAAGACAGCTGATCCAGTGACACCACAACCCCTTGGAGATGGACAAGACAGCTGATCCAGTGACACCACTAGCCTTGGAGATGGACAAGACAGCTGATCCTGACACCACAACCCTTGGAGATGGACAAGACAGCTGATCCGTGACACCACAACCCTTGGAGATGGACAAGACAGCTGATCCTGTGACACCACAGCCCCTTGGAGATGGACAAGACAGCTGATCCTGAAACCACAACCCTTGGAGATGGACAAGACAGCTGATCCAGTGACACCACAACCTGGAGATGGACAAGACAGCTGATCCTGTGACACAACAAGCCTTGGAGATGGACAAGACAGCTGACCCTGACACCACAACCCTTGGATGGACAAGACAGCTGATCCGTGACACCACAACCCTTGAGATGGGCCCGAGAAAGGACAAGACAGCTGATCCAGTGACACCACAACCCTTGGAGATGGACAAGACAGCTGATCCGTGACACCACAACCCTTGGAGATGGACAAGACAGCTGATCCAGTGACACCACAACCCTCGGAGATGGACAAGACAGCTGACCC
>JAFLJL010018240.1:5000-33777 GCA_018398815.1 Conus ventricosus
TGTAAGACCCTTGTAGCCCCGTGTTCCCGGGCGACGTAAGGAAGAAAATATACAAAGGGGGGGGAAGAACGCAGGCAAAAAAATTAAATTTTGTAAAGAACACTTTTTGGAAAAAGTTTTCCAAAAAAAAGGGGGGATGGGGAAAAGGGGGGAAGGGGGTTAAGAAGGGGGAGGACACCCATAAAGAAAACAATTAGAAAACAGAGCAAATGAAAAAAATTTTCGTATCTTTTTTGCCCAGAACAAAAAAAAAGAACGCCTCGAAAGTTTGAACTACGGGCCCAATCGCTTTCCTAAATTCACCCCCCCCCCCGCGAAAAAATTTCTCTTCTTTTAAGAGACAAATTTTACAAAGACAAAAAGAGGGCTGGGATTGGGGGGGGGACAAGGGGAGAAAAAGGAAATGAAAAGGATGCTTTTGGGGTAAACTAGTAAACCCTTCACTTGAAATTTTAAACAAGGTCTCTTTGTTCTTGGGTGGTGGGGGGGTTGTGTGGGTGTGTGTGTGTGTTTTGTGGGGTGTTGGGGGTGTTTTTGTGTGTTTTGTGTGGGTGTGTTTTGGGGTTGTGTGGGTTGTGTGTGTGTGTGTGTGGGGCGCTTGTTTTGCTGTGCTGTTTACATAGAAAACCCACATCCCCAAAACCCACACACACACACACACACACAAACACACCCACAAAACACACACCCCACACACACACCCCCACACACACACAAATCAAAATTTCGTTTGCCCGTCTAGAGCCCCTTTTCCGTCTCCAGGGGGGGTCTCCTCGGAAACCCCGGCCGGATTGTTAAGTTCAGCCAGGGAAATCTAAAGAGTCATACCCCTTTCATTCTGGGGGATCCTCGACCACCAGGGCGGAGAAAAATTTAAACATCTCAACAGCCCCCCAAGACAGACACGAAAGATAAAAATGGGAGGGGAAAAAAGACATTACCAGGGGGAAAAAAAAAACCCGCCGCCAAAAAAATTTGGGGGTAAATAAAAATCAGTAAAAAGGGAAAAGTCAGAAATTTTCCCACAATGTCTTCGGGGTGAACTCGCTGTGATGTCCTCTCCGCGTCGGGCCCTGGAAAGTTCTTAAAAAGATCTTCAGACACCCCCTTGTCCCCGGGGGGACCTCTCATTCCCCCGGGCCCCGTGACTAAGCACCCCATTATCGTCAGAAAACGCCGGTGGAAAAAAATGGGAGCAAGAGGGGGGGAAGGGGGGGAGAGGGGGGGGGTTATAGTGGGTTTAAAAAGGTCAAAGTCCCCATATTTAATGGCGTGAGGGGGGATGCGCGGGGTGGGGGTGGGGGGGGGGGGAGTACGTTAAAAAATTAAACAGTATCTAGGGCCGAGTATTGGGGGAAGACAATCTTTCCCCTCCCCTTTTCCACTACCTCCCTAAAACCGAATCACGTACCAAATACGGAGGCGGATAAAAGATTTTCCCGGTCAAAAGGGCGTTTCCTTGTGATTGGATCCCCACGACTGTAAGCCTTGCAGCAAAACGTTAAAACCCATTAAAGAAGTCCGAAAACCCTTCCATTTTAGAAATTTGGGTCCCCGGGAAAAATGCTGGGATCAGAACAAAATTTTCAAAACCTGCCAAAAGTAAAGGGGGGGTGAAGGGGAGAGGGAGAGGAAGGGGAGAAAGAAGAAGAGGGGGGAGAGAGAGGGGGAAGGAGAGAGAGGGGAGAAAAGAGAGGGGGGGGGGGAGAGAGGGGGGACAACAGGAGAAGGGGAAGAGAGGGGAGAGAGAGAGAGAAAAATAGAGAGAGAGGGGGGCCCGGGGGGGAGAAAAGAGAGGGGACAGACAGACAGAGACAGTTAGACAGACTGAATGAAAGACGACACAACCCACAGGCACGGAAGAGAGAAAAGGAGAGAGAGAGAAAAGAGAGGAGGGGGAGGGGGGAGAGGGGAGGGGAGAAGAGACAGCCCAACAGACGGGAACAGACAACGAAACAGACGAGAAAGAGAAAAAAAAAGAGCCCAGAGAGACAGAGAGAAAAAAAGAACGTGAAAAATTAGTAAAAAAGTGGGGAAAAAAGAGGAAATGGGATGGTGGTGGGGGTAAAGGGTTTTGAAAATTTAAAGGGATTTTCTTTAAACTGGGAAAACAATGATTTCGCCGTGTCTTCTTCTGCTTCACGGGGACTTTGCTTTTTTTGGGGTGCATGGGTTTGGGAAATCACCCCCCTACAAAATTTAGCCCATGAGGTCCTTTTTTTAAACTTCCAGTTTTCCCAAATTTTAAAATTTATCCGTTTGTACAGAAGTGAAAGTGGGTTTTGATTAAAAGAAGATTGATTAGAAACGTGATTTTTTTTAAAAACTTGTTTACCCTTCTCGGTCCCCTTTATTCATACAAGGGTAAATTGATATGCCCGAACCCAAAAAGATAAAACCACCCAGCAAAAAATAATTGTACAGTTCCATTTAAAGTTGTATTTTTCCCAAAATAGGGGCACCAAGGTCCGGTTTCCCCCTTGAAAAGCAATTTAAAGTACTAAATGTGGCAATTGTTATTGTTGTTGTTGTTTTTTGTTGTTGTTGTTTTTTGGTGTTTTTTGGTGGGTAGTTGTTGCATGGGGCTTGTATCCCCCCTTTTTCATCCCCTTTTCCTTCTTTCCCCCTTTTTCCCCTTTAGTTCCCCCATTTTACCCCCCGTAAAAGGGGGCGGAAAGGGAACTGCGGAAATAAGAGGGCCAAAGAACCCCAGGGCGGATTTGGGGGATACAGGTTGGCTTTAGAAAAGGGGAGCCCCTTTTCCGTGTACGACAGCCGTGTGTGGGGGGAAAGATCGGTCCCCACCCCCCCCCCAATGGCACGGGGAAATTTTTGGCTATTTTTGAAAAAATTTCGCGAAAAGCCTTTGCGTTTTCTCTTCTCCTCTCTCTCATCTCCCTCTTTTCTCTCTTTTCTCCCCTCTCTCTCTCTCTCTCCTCCTCTGTGTGGTGTGTGTGTGTGTTTTGGGTTTTGTGTGTGGGGTTGTGGGTTTTTGTGTGTGTGTGTTTCATAGGCACATTTTTTTAAAGGGGTGCACTTACAAAAACAACAGAAACAACAATAACAACAACAAAAACAACAAACCCTGAAAAAAACGCCCCCCCCCCCCCCTTCTTTTCCCCCCCCGTCGAAAAGCAAACACAATCAAAAAGTTTTCCCTTTTTCTAACCTCTCCCAATCCAAAACAAACTTTTTTTGTTTGCATTGAAGATAAAGGCAAAAAACAAAATAGGAAAGGAGGGAAGTGAAAGAAGCAGTGGAAGAAGGGTGGGGGTTGGGGGGGGGGGGGGGTGCAATGATTGGGGGGGGGAAAAAAGGAGGGGGAGGGGGTTGAAAAAGGGGAAAAGGAAAAAAAAAACGATGCCATTTTTGGGAAAATTTTCGGATGGGTTTTTTTCTTTTTTCCAACAAAGGAGGAAAGGGAAAAAATCGAAAGGGAAAGTTTGCATACATTTCCTCATGATGAAAAAACTGAGGCACTGAAAAAATCTCCAAATGTCCGACACAATGAGCTAAAATGGTTTTCCTGGGGGAATAGTTCTTTTATTTCCCTGTCCGCTATTACCCTTTTTTCAATTTATGGAAACCCTTCCCCGGGCACAAAAGGTTTTTTATAAAATGAAAAGGGACACCGTGAACAAAATGGGCCCACACATCGACATTTTTTAATTTCCTTTTGTGTTTTTTGGTGCCGTTTTGTGTGGGTGGGGATGCGGCAGTGAGGATCAGGATTGGGGGACCCCGGTGAAGTCTGCGGTGTCACTTGGAAATTTATCTTTCACAAATGTTTTAAACCCCGGGGCCCAAAATTGGGTTGACGTTATTTAACAAAGACCCCGGGGAAAACTGTTTGGGTTTCCCCTTTCCCCCAAAATTTTATGTTTGTAATAACTAGGGGGGGGGTTTTGGGGGGGGGGGGGGGGAGAGGGGAGAGAGAAAAGAGAGAAGAAGAAGAGAGAGAGAGATTGAGGGGGGAGGGAGGGAGGGAGGGAAACATTCATCCCTACCCACAGGACAAAACACATAGAAGAATGGGGGGTTGGGTGTCAAATTAAAAAGAGAAAGAACAGAGAGAAGAGAAAAAAAAGGAAAAAGAGAGGGGGAGGGGGGGAGGGAGAGAGGGGAGAGAAGGGGAGAGAGAAGAGATTAAAACGAAAGACAGCAGACAGAAATAAAAAGTCAAAGGTAAAGAGAGAAAGAGACAAGGGGCAGAGACGGGGCCCGAGAGAGAGGGGGGAGGGAGAGATACCAAAGAGAGAGAGAGAGAGAAGGGGGAGAGAGAGAGAGGGGAAGAGAGAGAGAGAGGAGGGGGAAAGGGGAAAGGGGAAAGGGAGGGCAAACCCACAGACAACAGAGACACAAGAGAGGAAAAAAGAGAAGAGGGGAAAAAAAAAACAGACATAGAAACGGAAGTTTGTTTCACAAAATCCTTTTGCTTCTTTTTTTCCCCAAACCTTATTTCCCCACTTTTCTGTCAATCCTTTTTCCCTTTTTTTCGCGCCCCCTTTACCAGTAAAGAGGGGGAATGAGGGTTTAGGGGGGGGAAACAGACCCAAAGGAAAAAGGGCTGGAATGCAGAATATGGAAGCAGGGCCCGGGAAAAGAGGGCTGGGGAAAGCGGATAAAGGAACAGACCAGGGAGGGGGGTGGAATGCAGGTATGGGGAAAAGAACCCAAAAAATGAGGGGTGGAAAGCAGGATAAAGGAAGCAGAAACCCTTTTTTTTTGGGGTGGAATGCAGGTTTTGGAAGCAGACCAGGAAATGAGGGCCCGGAATGCAGGTTTTGGAAGCAGACCAGGAAATGAGGGGTGGAAAGCAGGGTATGGAAGCAGACCAGGGGAAAAGAGGGCGGGAAACAGGGGAAAAGGAAGCAGCCCCGGAAATGGGGCTGGAATCGGATAAAGGAAGCAGACCCGGGAAAAGGGGCTGGAAAGCAGGGTATGGAAGCAAACCCCGGAAAAAGAGGGCTGGGAAAGCAGGGAAAATGGAAAACAAAACCCGGAAATGAGGGCTGGAAACAGGGTAGGAAGCGGGCCAGTATGAGGGGGTGAATGAGGATAAAGGGAAACAGACCCGGAAAAAGAGGGGGTGGAATGCCGGGTAGGGGAAAGAAACCCGGGAAAAGAGGGCTGGAATTTCAGGATATGGAAAAACAACCCAAAGGGAAAAGAGGGTGGGGAAAAAAGGTTTTGGAAAAACAGACCCGGGAAATTTAGGGGCCGGGAAAGGGAAAAAAGAACCAAGAGACGAAAGGGGTTAAAAAGAGCTTGGAAAAAAAGGCCAAAAAATTTAAAGAATACAAAAGAAGGGCCCTTTTTCATGAAATGAACATTGTTTCCCGAAAAATTTTTTTTCAGGAATTTAAAAAATTTGAGAGACAAAAAAACCAATTTTTTTTTTTTAAAAAAAAGGCCCTTTTAAACCCATGGTTGGGGAGGAAAAAATTTGCGAGAAAGAAACAGGTAGAACCTTTTTCTTTACTTTTTATTTAATAAAGGGGCAGAAATTTTTTTTGTGTTTTGTTTCGGGTGAAAAAAAAAACTTCTTTTTTTTTATCAAGTCAGGAAAAGGGGAAATCAAATTTTTTTTTTAAAATTTAAAAAAAAAAAAAAGGGGGAAGGGAAAACGAACTTTTTTATGGAAAAAAAAAAATGTTTTTAGCGAAAAATCTGCCCTTTTTTAAAAAAAAGGAAGGGAAAAAAAAATCAAACTTTTTGAACAAATTTAAGGAGAAAAAAAAAAGGGGGAAAATAATGTTGCCCAAAAAAAAAAAAATCAAAAAAGAGATAATGATTATCCGTCTCTTTCAAGAATTGGGGAGAAAATGAATTTAAAAAATTGGTTTCAGAGAAAGAGCAGAAAAAATTCCCTTTACCTTTTTTTTCTTTCAGTTTTTGTATGGGTTTTTTTCTCCTTCTTTCCCGTCTTTCTATTTGTTTTTCTCTGTAAACCAAACCCTTTCATTACCTAAAATTTTTTCCCCTCTTTCTTCAATTTTGGTGAGGGTTTTTTTCTTCTTATCTCTTCATCATTTCTATGCTTTTTTCTTTTTTCTTCCCATTTTTTTTCTTTTTTTTCTTTTTTTTCACGGAAAAAAATTGCAAAAAAGGGCCCCGAGTGCATTTACTTTTTTTGCCCTTAAAACCTTCAGTTTATATAAATCAGTTCCCTTTTCCCCTTTGTTCTTTCAGGGTTTTTATAAATCGTTCCCTTTTCCCCTTTGGGTTTCTTAGTTTTAAAAAAATCGGGCTTTTTTCCTTGGGTTTTTGTCTTGTTTTGTCTTTCTCATAATTATTACTTTCTTTTTTTTTCCCTTTTTTCCCCCTTTTTTTTTTCCCCCTCCTTTTCTTCCCCGTTTCAGTCATTGTTTTTTGTTTTTTGTTGGGCCCCCCTTCCCCCTCCAAATTTCCTTTTTTTCCCCTCATTTTTAAACCCCGTTGTTATTAAAAAAATACTGAACCAAATTTTTCTTTTTCTCATTATTTCCGCTTTTCTTCTTTCCCATTTTTTATAATCGGTTTAAAAAAAAAAAAACTCTCCCTCTTTTTCTTTTCTTCTTTTTTGTTCTCAGTACCTTTTGGTTTTTTTTGTTATTCTCTTCATGTTTTTTTCTTCATTTTTTCTATTAAAAGTCCCAAGTTCCCTTTTTTTTTTATTTTTCCGTACTTTTTGTTTTCCCTTCTCTTCCCAAATTCCCCCCCCCCCCCCCCCCCCCCCCCCCCCCCCAACCCCCCCCCCCCCCCCCCCCCATCCCCCCCCCCCCCCCCCCCCCCCCCAAACTCGTTTTTTTTTCCCCCCCCTTAACCCCCTCCCCCCCCCTCTTCTTCTCCCTCCCTTCCCCCCCCCCCCTCTCTTCTCTCTATCTTCTTCTTTTCCCCCTTTTCCTTTCATTCCAAAGGGAAAAAGGTTTCAGTAAACCGCCGTCTTTGGTAAATTTTTGCCCCGTTGGGAATCCGAGTCATCCCAAAAACAAAACCTTATATCTCTGTGTACTTCACCCACCCGCAAAAGGGGAAAAAAACATCCCCAAACCCCCTCCCCCAAGACAAACCATGAGGGATTTTTTAATTCCGTTTTTGAGAGGATAGTTCATTAAAAGAAACAGAACAGAAGAGGGGGGGAGAGAGGAAAAGAGAGAGGGAAAGGGGGAAAAAGGGGGAGAGAGAGAAAAGAAGGGGGGGGGTTTTAAAAAAAAATGTTTAAGGGTGTACCTTTTCGTCATTTGGGGGGTTTAGGCAGTTTTTATTTGCTGTCCCCCGTACCCCGCCTGTGGGCTTCTTAACAAGATCTCAGCTTCACCGTTTTTCCCTCCCGGGGACGCCTCACTCACACTGGCTCCTTTAAGCGATCATTGTCCCTCAAAATGGGCGCGTGTTAAAAGGGGAGGAGGGGGGGGGGGGGGGAGGGGGGGGGGGGGGGGAGGGAAGGGTATTAGGGTTGAAAAGGTGAAGTTTTATAGCCCTAATTGGGTGTAAGGAGGGGGGGGGGGGGGGGCAGGGGGGGGCAGGGGGGGGGGGGGAGAAAAATTGTTAAATAGTCACCATGTCTAGGTCCTACCCCTCTCTTTTCTTCCCCTTTTCGACTGAATCTCTTACCAATCCCCCTTAGTGGACGTTGTCCTGCCGTATATTGGATTTGCTGAACACTACCGAAATGCCTTGGTTAGTCTCCTCTTGATGGTCGTCCCACGCCGAGATGGCATGAAATTGCTCTCTGTAGACCACAGCGTCGTTACACACCTTGATCATATAGTGTCAGGGAGAGCTCATATGAGCGTCGTGGGGTTAGATAACTGGTGGTGATGGTGGTGGTGATGGTGGTGGTGGTGGTGATGGTGGTGGTGGTGGTGGTGCGCGCTGCGCGCGCGCGCGCGTGTGTGTGTGTGTGTGTGTGTGTGTGTGTGGTGTGTGTGTGTGTGTGTGTGTATGTGTGTGTGTGTGTGTGTGTGTGTGTGTGTGTGTGTGTGTGTGTGTGTGGTGTGCGTGTGTGTGTGTGTGTGTGCCGCGCGCGTATGTGTGTGTGTGTGTGTGTGTAAAGCACAGACGAGACAGAAATAAATATCTCACATCACACACAATCTTACTCCATACGCGTTCTTACCCAGGGATATAACGCTTAGACTTTTGAAAAAATACCACCCCTTCTTTATTAAATTATTAGGAAATTTCTACTCAAGAATTCCGGGTGTAGAACAGAAAGAAATGGGGAAAGTTTTAAAAGGTTTTTCACTCAGCTTAGCATCACTGAAAGATTCTCCCAAGTCTTTCCACGTCGCCTCTCTCCCTGTAGTTCACCAGGGACGACGTCAACGACCCCAACCTGGGTCTGGCTCCACGACTAGCCAAACGTTAGCCCGGGACCTTCCTTCTGTAAGTCTTCACGACCGGTGCAGCCTCAAACGCCTACGGCAGGGAGCTCCTCCAGCTTCTCACTCCCGTAGCGGAGCATGCCATCTGTACATCTTCACACCCGGTGCAGCCTCAAACGTCTACGGCAGGGAGCTCCTCCAGCTTCTCACTCCCGTAGCGGAGCATGCCACCTCTACAAACAAAGTCTGGGAACACCACCATTACCATCCCAGTTCCTAACACTTCAATAATAATTTAACTATCAGCTTCGTCTCCACCTGAAAAAACTAACCACCATTCCCTTCCGTCTCCACCTCGGCAATTTCTGAGATAAATAGAAATAAATAATATTATTTCCAATTCATTTCAACAAACAAGACAATTTTATTATATAAACAACAGCTTGTCTCCTCACACGGCCTCGAACCATCTCGAATCTATAAAACAATGGAAAGAATAATTTTAATATTCTTGTCAAACATATTCATCGTAATACTATTCATAAACCATAAACAAAACCAAGCTGTAAAGAAAATGAAATATTATAACTTAACAACACTAAGTCTTCAACTTACCCGGGCCTCTCTCTCCCAGGACTTACTAGCGTCTTACGCTCTCTCGGTCTGTCACAGCAGACAGCGCACGCTCTCTCTCTCGGTCTGTCACAGCAGACAGCTAAACATCGACCGGCCACACATACAAACTTCAAGCTCACCCGTTATAAAAACTGCACGAGATCCATGCATCTCCCTTCTAAAACCTGTGCACGGGCTACACACATGTCTGCATCAGCATATCAAACTTTTATACCAGTTTGGGTGCGCTTATACACTGCAATAAAATAAATGCACCTCTATTTCTATACTAAACACAATTAAATGAAAACCTATAAAAATTATTAAAACATTTTCTTTACAGTGTGTGTGTGTGTGTGTGTGTGTGTGTGTGTGTGTGTGTGTGTGTGTGTGTGTGTGTGTGTGTGTGTGCGTGCGCGCGCGCACACACGCTCTGTATGAGAGAGAGAGAAAGAAAGAGAGACAGACAGACTGAACTGACTAACAGACAGAGACAGATAGACAGACACACAGAGACACGAGAAAGACATACAGACACAAGGACAAACATACAGACATACTCCGTGCACACATCCTACTCTATCTTTCCTCCCTGAAACCTTATTTCCGATGTTCCTGTTGAACTCATTGCCTTCTAGTTTCGTGCCTTGGCCCATCTCAGCACTCTAAAGCAAGCCAGGAAATGAGAGACAGGACAGAAATAAAAACCAAGGAGTGAAGGGGATTAAAACAAGATTGAAAGGAGGGAAGATATCAAAGAAGCGAAACAAAGTTCCCCACAATGAAGGAAAGAACATTATTTCAGAAAAAAATTTTTTTCTTAAAAGAAAAACAAAACAGATTTTAGAAAATGCTATTCATTTTCAAAATGTCTGGAAAAAAAAAGAAAATTAAAGAATTGCGGAGAAAAACAATTTGAAAAGTATTTAGAAATATAATGATGAAAAAATGCCGGGGGGTGGGGGTGGGGTGGGGGGAGCAGAAGAACAGTTTCCCAAGATGTTCAAACCAGCAGTAATGTTTTAGCACTTCAAATAATCAGGGCGAAAAACTTTTTTTCAAGCCAGGAGAGAAAATGATTTTAAAAGCATGATTTCTATCAACCACAACAAAAATTGCACTTTTAAGTTGAAAGAAGAACAGGTCTGGAGAGGTGTGGGGATCTACCTATATTACAGAAAATGAAAAGGTTGAAACAAGAATAATTAAACGTGCCTTGAACACTATCAGAGAAAAAGTAGTATCATGTTTTTATAGAGAAAACTTCAACCACAGATCACGACTAACCTGTCTGTCAAAACAGTCTCATCGAGAGAATAAAGTGGAAAAAAGTCGAGGTACTGATGTGTGTGTGTAGGGGGGGACGGACGCTAGAGACACCAGCAAAAAACAAATTCATTCAGCTTATATTTTCTGTGTCATTTATGTTTAGAATGTTTTCTTCTTGTTTACACACACACACATATATATATATATATATGTTTGAAACTCTCTCTCTCTCTATATATATATATATATATACAACAAACTAATAAATTCCAAGGATAAATACCGAGCACCGTTCCAGCAACTTACAGAGCAGCTTGGTGTTGCAATGACTGCAAAAAAATATTGAATTATAAACAAAGCTTGCTCTTATGTCTTAGATTGAAGAAATAGGGGGAGATACGCATTCATATCTGCAGTGGTAGATGATTCTGCCTAACTAACAGTATGTGCTTGAGTGGGTGAATGGGGAAAAATAAAATAAATGCTTCTCAAAATGAGCCTTCAGCAAGCTTATATTCTCCAAGGGGGAGACATCCTCCAATAGGGAGGGAAACTCACTAACATATAACTCCTGGTCATACTCGTATACCGATAATTTCGAAACTTGGTTGTTTCTCCTCAGTGACCGCGGAATGTGGTAATTTGACTCCTCTGCCTTTTCAGTTTTAAGAAGAATGCAATCCCAGAAAAGGCTGGTGCGAAATACCGTAGTATGTTTGTTGAGTTTTCAAAAAAAACAACCAAAGGTGCCATCTAAGAAGCAAAGAAAATCATGAAAGAGCAAAACAAGCTACATTTTCTTGTGAAAAGTAGAAAATATAAAAAGATATCCTCTAAGACCAAGTGCTGAGGGCCAGCTCTTGGAATGAATCCGCAAGGGACTAAAATACAACAAACTAATAAATTCCAAGGATAAATACCGAGCACCGTTCCAGCAACTTACAGAGCAGCTTGGTGTTGCAATGACTGCAAGAAATATTGAATTATAAACAAGCTTGCTCTTATGTCTTAGATTGAAGAAATAGGGGGAGATACGCATTCATATCTGCAGTGGTAGATGATTCTGCCTAACTAACAGTATGTGCTTCACGCACGCACGCACACACACACACACACACACCACCACAACACACACACACACACACACACACACACACACACACACACACACACACACACACACACACACACACACACATACACACACACACACACGTACACGCTCGCGCGCGCGCGCGCACACCACACACACACACACACACACACACACACACACACACACACACACACACACACACACACACACACACACACACACACACAGGAGCGTGCGCGCGCGCGCACACACACACAGACACACACACACACACACACACACACACACATGCACGCACTCACACACACACACACACACACACACACACACACACACACACACACACACACACACACACACACACACACACACACACACATACGTGCGCGCACGCGCGCCCGTGTACGCGCGCACACACAATATGCCATTGACAAAGACCGTCAGGTTACAGCAAGTAATTATATTTTTCATTCGTTGTATTCATTTTACGAAAAGTGCTAGCTTCTGCGATATACTTCGCAAATTCTAGTATAGTGTTCTCGTGTCCACTTGATCAAATCGCTATTAAAAACTCTTTGAGCAACTGATTCATTGAACATTTACAACCTCTGCGGATATTGGCATATGGGGGACAATCAAACACAAAATGTACTTCATTCCCAACACTGTCTCTTTCTCTACACATTTGACAAGATATATCATTCGATTTGTCGAACCAGCTTTGCTTTGCATTAAGGCCGAGCGTTCTGGTTCGAAATTTTGCTAAACTATATTTATGCCATTTATTATGTTTTAAGATATATCTCTTCTTCGAGATTACCTTTAAATGAGAGGAACCAGTCGTGTTTATCATTTCCATCCATGCCAGCATGCCAGGTTTGTTTAAAAATACAAATGAAACGGTCCTTGAATTCAGAAATAAATTGTGCTTTATTACCGACTCCTTGTGACAACCAACCTATGCCAAAACCATTCGCTGTCAATATTTTCTTATTACAGGAGGCCCATTAAATTTTCCATTTTCATGTTGCAGCATGAGCATTTCATACGCCTGAGCACAGAGTCTGGCTATTGGTAGGTTTACTAGTTTCAGCCAATATTTATTACATCTAACATAAGTCATAATAAATAGAGGGCATCGTCCACTTTCACCATAAACCATTTTATTTGATGCGTGCAAGTGTAGATGGATACTACGTTTTTATCGCATAGGTATGAACTTTTTCCATTTGGCTGTTATCCAACATACCCCAGACTTCTGATGCGTGTGTCAGAATAGGCTATATCTGTGAATCGAATGATTTCCAAAATAGATTCACATCGTTGGAGTTCATTTTTTTCATAGTCCTCAGAATATTCACGACACACCTCTTTCCCTTTCTGCACATCTCAAGCCAGCACTTACTCAAGCTTAATTTTGTCGTAAATAACATCCCAAGGTATTTATAGCTACTTGTCACTCTAACGTCTATTCCAGCATAAAACCATCTTTCATATTTTGATAAGTAACCATCATTGAGGAGAGAGAGAGAGAGAGAGAGAGAGAGAGAGAGAGAGAGAGAGAAGAGAGAGAGAGAAGAGAGAGAGCGTGCATACAGATAAACATACGTACACACAACAGACACAGTCACACACGCACACGCACACACACACACACACACACACACTGAAACGTATGCCCTCACGCAAACAACTCAAATACCTATGCAGCCGTATCTTTGCTGCTATGTGTAAGTACATCTGAGTCAGACTGGGCCTTAAAGACCTACGAAACGTCAATAATGTGCTCGTCATGAAACCATCCCAGCCCTAAATGACAGACAGGTAGTCTGAACGCACTCAGGAATAAATAGAGATTAAGGTTTTGAGGCCTTCAAAACCAGACAATTATAATACATCACCAGCAAAGGAAGAAACGTGGCCTGTCACGCGTAATGTGGTGGACAAGTATAAATAGTGCTGTGCAGTGGGAGACCCGTCATCGCATATGGGCGAAACGTTCTACAGCACTGTTGGAGCTTCACTCGTACTTTAGGCTGGAAGTGAGTTTTCTTTCTTTAACATTCATATGGGCGAAACGTTCAACAGCACTGTTGGAGCTTCACTCGTACTTTAGGCTGGAAGTGAGTTTTCTTTCTTTAACATTCATATGGGCGAAACGTTCTACAGCACTGTTGGAGCTTCACTCGTACTTTAGGCTGGAAGTGAGTTTTCTTTCTTTATCATTCGAGTCTCGGCCATGTTGTTTTTGTTTTGTCTTGCCTGTCTTTGGTCTGGTTGTTGTTATGTTTGATTTTTCTATGCCTATTCGTTCACATCCACGCTCTAGGTTGCTAAGTTCTTGCATGTTTTTCATAAAGTGCGGATGTTTGAAGTATAGCGCTTCACAAAGAATTGATAATACTCAATGTCAGTTTTTTTCAAACAACATAGGAGAATAGACTCCAGTTCTACAAAGAACCATGATATATATATATAAATATATATATATATAATATATATATAAGAGACAATAACAGGTGTTCAGTTAGCCGTGATAACATCGATATAAAAAGATATTTCTTCTTTGAATGTCCTTCTCTATTTGAGTTGCCAAAAATACAACAACAACAAAAGTTCGTTTTCAGAGAGGCTAGCTCAGTAATCGGACGTACAGCGGCCAATGTATCATTCTGTTTGAATCAATGTCACTGGCGGAAAAGAAAACTATTTTAAGCACAACTGGAAATGAAATGAGGCAAGGAACAATAAACAAGTGGGTAACGTTTGCTCCCATAAGGAAACCTAACACAGAGTAACTTTTATTCAAGACTGGCACAGCCTTTTAAACTTGAATAAAGTCAGACAAATACATAGACGAACAATCTAATAGTGGGGAGAAACAAGCGCAGGCCAACAACTGAACTGTCTTCATGGTAATGACTTGGCAAAAATTTGGGCTGAAGGAGAGGGGGGAAGTTTGAAAATGGAAAACTGGAACATGAAATTACGAAAATATATTACAGATATGGAAACTCTTCACTAGCTGCATAAGGGAACCATCGCAATCCCCTTTGAAGGCAGATGTATTTGTACTGCCTGCTCCGAGACCTTTCGTCCGCTGGGTCGGAACTCACCAGGGAGACACAGCTGGTTGTATCTGCGCTCCTGGCGTCAAATAGCGTCACACTACAGTCCATAATACTGTGGTGTTCTCACCACCAAGGGTGCAAAAAAGAATCCATAGCACCCCCCCCCCCCCCCCCCCCCAAAGAAGCCAGTGAAGAGTAGTAAATGAAACCAATCGAAAGCGTGGGGAGGAAAAAAGTTGCTGAAAAGCTAAAGACATTATGCAAATAGTATAAAATGTAGGGGACAATCTTTGAGCCTACACTTGAGGATCCACCCAAAGATGCAAGGGAGATCAAAAGACAAACACACAGACGGACAGAAACAAATACAAGTAACCTCAATTTAATCAAAACAAAATCGGAAATGAAATGAGGCAGGGAACAGTAAACAATAAACAGTAAACAAGTGGGGTAACGTTTGCTCCCATAGAGAAAACCTAACACAGAGTAACTTTTCATATCAGGACGTAAGAAATGTTCAAGCTTTTGTTCATGTGTGAAGCGAATTACTGATTGACTCTAGACGGCAAGACTAAAACGTTCGCATTCAAAATAATGACATGTTTGATGTCAATAGGATGTGGCAGGGTTTATATTGTCCGCCAAATCACATGTCAATGCCTAATGATATACGAAGGAAATGCATGTGGGCAAAAGTACCATTCGATATCTCTGACATCTCTATTCCACAATCTACCAGACTGGTTTGTTGTTTTTTCAAAATGAAAAACAGCATCCAGGGCCTAGGAAATATCATCTGGTCTGTGGGTTACTTCACACGACGAAAAAAAGATGATTTTGTCCAGAACGTTGAACATTCAGAGAAAGTTTATTCTGTATTTAAAGCCCAAACCTGCTAATTGAAATTTCAAATATTTACGTCAAACAAGGAAATGATGAAGATCATGGTGATTGTTGTTGTGGTTGTTGTTTCCCCCCGGGAAAGGAAAAATTATTGACATTGTTATTATTGTTATTTTCTATTAAACAATTTTTATCCTTTTTTAACCCTCAAATTTCGTCTTTATCATCACATTATTTTCATTATTTTTATTATAACTACTATTTCCCCTTAAAATTTGTAGCATTATTGTTACCACCTTAAAACCACATTATATAAACTACTACGCCCGTTATTATTATTGTTCTTGTTATTAGAAAAGGGTACACACAATATTATTAAGCGATTTGTTTTCCATTCCCAAAAAATAAAAATTCTGTTGCTGTGCCATTAAAAAGCAGATTTAAAATAACGGCAGGATAAAAAAGGAATAGAGAAAGGAACTTGCAAATGTAAAAACGGGAGGTTTGGCGAAGATTTTCGTTTTCTCTTATAGAAAAGTTGACAACGTGTAATGCTTTCCAACGTAAATGAACATAGTCATTCGATGAACTGTTCTGAAACCCAAAAGTTCCCTCAAACACCATACCCATACCCCAAACGCGCAAGTGCGTACACACACACACACGCACGCACGCACGCACGCACGAAACGCCCCCGCACGCACGCACGCACGCACGACACACCCACACACACCTTACAACACCACACAAAACACACACACACCACACACACAACACACACACACACACACACCCCACACACACACACCACCACACACACAACAAACACAAACACACACACACCACACAACCAAAACACACACACATAGCGAGAAACAAGGAAACTGACTGGGACAGTTTGTACAGAGTAAAATCGCACAAAAACGTGCTGTGAGGTCTTTTTTTTCCCTTTTTCTTTCACCCTTTCAAAGGTAGGAATAATTTTGGGGAGCAAAGTGAGCAGCCTATGGCTCAGTGGTCAGAACAAAAGGGAGTTTACAGCCCAGAGCCTCTGAGTTCCAATCCTGCTAGCGCCTTAAATGAACGAACTATTTTCGCGACCCATCTTCTCATATTGTCGTTCTGGTGATAATGGTGTGATGTTTATGTATGTAACATTATTTCCCCAGTGTGTGTGTGTGTGTGTGTGTTGTGTGGTGTGTGTGTGTGTGTGTGTGTGTGTGTGTTCTACTCTTTTTTTAGATGTGAATTAGGTAAAGCCCCCTGCAGTCTACGTTGTAAGGATGGGCGCTATAGAAATTGTCCTCATTATCAAAATGATGATGATGATGATGAGATGATGATTATTTTATCATTATCATTATTATGTTAGCTGGTTTCTGTCCACCCATTGCCCTGCTCGGGGTGTCGTCCGCATCTCCATATTCACCTTGTTAGGAAAATATCTAATACTGGATTAACCTTGTACACACTGTCCATCATCAACAAAAACCAAGCAACTAACCAACAGGCCAACAATAAAAGCAAACATACGAGCCACACATACGCGCGCGCGCGCGAAACGCACCACCACACACCACACACACACATTACACATACACATACACATACACACACACACCACACAACACAACACACACCACCTTTGGCGGCATGGGTGGAGGCCTTGGCGGGATCGGCAAAGGACTTTGGTGGTTTGGGCGGGGGCTTTGGTCTCTACCATTCCTACGGACACTACATCAAACTATCCGAAATACTTGCCTAAATTGTACTGTGAGTAGAAGAGGGTTTGCCACCAGTTACTGTGGGGATCACATGACACACCGCGGGCTCATGCAAGCACGCACGCACGCTTGCGCGCACGCCGCACACACACGCACGCACACATGCACACACATACACACCATATATGCACACACAACGCACTGGTGCGTGCGCACACCCGCGCACACACGCACACATACACATATACACACACATACACACATACACGTACACAAACACACAACACACACACACACACAAAACACACACACACACACAACCACATGTACAGCATCTGTTTCTCTCTCTCTCTTGTCTCTCTTCTATCTATCTATCTATCAATCTGTCCGTCTGTCCATCAGTCCGTAAGTTCGTCCGTCCATCCGTCCATCCATTCATTCAAACATCCATCCTCCCTCCATCCATCCATCCATTTATCTATCATCTGTCTGTCTATCTATCTAATTATCTTTCTGCAATATATATATATTATACAACGCGCGTTGTGTGTGGGGTTGTGTGTGTGTGGGGTTTTGTGTGTGGTGTGTGTGTTGGGTGTGTGTGTGTGTGTGTGTGGTGTGTGTGTGTGGTGTGTGGTGCTGTGGTGTCGTGTGTAGTGTCGTGTATGAGGGTGGCCCGCGCATGGGTGTGTGTGTGTGTGTGTTTTTGTGTGTGTGTGTGTTTTGTGTTGTGGTGTTTTGGGGTTGTGTGTGTGTGAAAGATATGCCTAATGAGAATGTGGGACTCTCTAAAGCACCCCTTACTGGTGCGTGCGCGCAACCACAACCCCACACTCACACACGCACGACACCCCCACCCACTCCACACACACACACTCACACACAACACCCACCCCACACAAAAACACACACACACACACACACACCACACAACACCCCACACACACACACCACACACACAAAACACACACACCACAAAACCCCCACACACACTCACACACACCCACACACACACACACACACACACCACACCACACACACACACACACACACACACACACACACACACACACACACAAAACACCACACACCAACACACCCCCACACCACACACACCAGATGTAAAATGACACCCACTACCCGTACCCACGCTGTCCCGTATCGCTCCCTACCCCACCCCTAAGGCCCACTTCCCCGCTCGCCCACCCCAAATTTGTCCTCCATACTCCCTTCCTTCTCCTCCACCCGACACACTGATATAACTTGTTAAACTGTTGCAGACGTGAAATACTACTGATGAGGGAAATCTGCCGCCGCCATACTGCTAACACCGCACCGGTCGGCATCTCTCGATTCTAAATTGGCTGATTTTGACTTGGGTGAAGAAACTTTAAAATGGCATGATGACCCCCAAAATATAGAATTTAAAAGAAGATGCTGAGTTTAGCTGTAAAGTGTTATCTGTCGAATTATGAGGGGAAATGACTTGGAGAGAGATGGATTGGTGAGCGGTTTTTTTTTAAAGGTTTGATGGGGAGTTATTTGGTGATGGATTGCTGGTTGTGTTGTTTGGTTTAAAATTGAATGAGTGAGTGAGTGAGTGGTAGTGTGAGTGAGTGATGACGAGGTGGCGACCCGAGTGAGTGAGTGAGTGAATGAGTGATGAGTGGAGTTGGAGTGGTTGTTTGACGGAGTGAGTGCTTTTGAGTGACTGAATCAAACCCGATCGCTCAGCACAACATTTAACCTCATCTGCATTCAATTGTCAAGAAAGGGAAAGTAAACGAAAAAGGTAGATGATTAAGAATTAATTTTGTTTGCAGTGTACAGTAATATAAAAGTCATTAGTTCAGTTTGAAAAATCGTTAAAAGGGCGAACGGTTGTACGTCTCAGTACGCTCATGTTCTTTTGAACATCCACAGCAGTATGGTCACACCATTACGTTGGCCACATTACTCTGGCAGCAAAATAGTCCCCCTTTCTGAAGACAGTTATCCTTCTGTCTTCATTGAAACAAAACAGCTGCTCTTTCTATATCACCTTGACTAGTAAACTTACTATTTGTTCAGATGTTTGTGCAGCATTGACTGTTAACAGAACCCCCAACACTCCAAAAGGTCATAAATGAACTGTTCAGCTTACATTCTCGAATTATTAAGTTCTCGTACCAATCCAACAATAAACGTAGAAAACAACACGGACGGCATACATTTCCTTGCTTAATCCCAGTTGTGCTGTTTCTATCATCTGTCAAAGGCTTTACACCTTCCACTCTAGGCAGTAAAAAAATCGCCCCACGATACATACGAAACAAATTTGTTCTTATACGAGTTTTCCCAAACAAAGTGATAAATAATAGTCACATAAAGGAGGAGAGAGAGACACTTGACACTTTGATATTTTATTGTCATTACCAAAAGGTCTTATGACAAGGGGGGTAAACAGGGCAATAACTCATTCTTTTTCCTTACACTACAAGCGATATACACAGTTTTCCCAAAGATCAGTCAAATCAAAACAAGCAAAACATTAAAAACACGAATCTCGAATATCCTCTCAGACACGAGTACCCTTTTAACATTACAATAGAAAACAACAATGACAACCACAACGCAAAAAGAAACAAAAATGACGACAACAACAACAACAACAACACACGCACGCACGCACGCACGCACGCACCCCACGCACCACACCCCCAAACACACACACACACGAGGAAAATGTAATATTACGGATTAAATCCGACCTCCACCTCTTTTAGGCCGATGACTATGTTACTAAAACAATTCCACATGCTTTTAGCATATTTTTTAGTTTAAGTCCTTTTTTTCATACAATATTACAAATGCTTTTTGTCTTTTTTTCATTGCTTCTGTAATGAACTTAGCGACTGACTTCATTATACAGTCGTCACCCAGACGAAAACAAAGAAGCAACATTTTGCCTTTCACAAACATCCAAAGTAAAAAAGGAATATTTTACCGCCATCACTGTATGCAGTACATTGAAATAAGAAGTGCTTTTCATTATCAATAGTAAAATCCACATGAAGGGCATGGTGGATTCTGTGGATGTTCCACACTCGAACCATTTTTTGTTTTGAAATTGAAACCTACGGTTCGCAACCTGAATCTTGCGTAACAACTTCTTTGCATTTATCTTTAATAACATTAAGAAACTTTTCCGAAGGGAATATGTTTTTTAAGGAGAAGGGAAAACCAATGATACTTTTCTTTGGTTTCTATATCAGGATGCCAGTCCTGTTTAAAAGAACAAATGAGTCTATCCTAAATTCGCAATAAACTGCTGTTCGTTTCCTACTCTTGGGGACATCCACACTACTCCAAAGCCCGTTCTGTAGCACTTTCTTTACATTATAAGCCAATTTTTTTACCTCGTTCCATTTGTATCAGCATCATATCATAAGTTGGGTCTGCACAAACGTGACTGGGGGAGCTTCAACATTTTCAACCAGTACCTAACACATTTCAATAAGATCTTATATAAAGAGGGTATCTGCCCATCTCTCCGTTTTTAAAAGAGTGTTAGATGCATGATTTGGTCCCTGAAAAAACGCTTCATAGCGTACTTTGTGTACTTTTCAAATCTGTGAATTTTTTTGCAACCCCCAAATTTCAGCTCCAAAAGGGAAGTAAAGGTTTCTATCTGTGAATCAAAACATTCTCCAAAATATACTACAATCAATACATTTCAGCTTCCTTAAGGATCTCAAAATTTGCAATGACACCTTTTTTACCCTTCCTTAAAGATTCTTCCCACGCATAATCTTAACGTCAATTTTGTTGAAAATATCATTCCTAAGTATTTGTAGAATTGGCTACTTAAACTTTTGTATTTCCATAAAACCATCTTTCGTGTAAAAGAAAGATGTCCACCATTTCTGAATGACCACAATGTTTGTCTTATCCAGGTTAACTGTTAAACACAAACGATCTGCTTCCCCTTTTAAGAATTTAACTGGTTTTGTAAACCTACAACTGTGCCAGATAAAAGAATAACATCGTCAGAAAACGTAACAAAATATCTCGACTGCTCCAGGTATTATTTGAATACCATGTCTACCTTACTAGAAACTCCACTGCTAGCTCATTTATGAAAAAAGAAAACAGCAGCGGACTCAACAGACCCTTGTTTAACTCCATTTGGCATTCCAAAATAATCCGAATACTCACTCCTTGACACGTACCACGCAATTTACCGAGTTGTAAATACCCCGAATGGCTTTATACAATTTGCCATTCACACCCACATTTTACGAAGTACATTCCCACAAAACATTGTGATTTATAGATCAAATGCTTTCTTAAAATCAACAAATGCAACAAAAAGCTTCGTATTACATAGTAAGTATTTCTGTCCCCAGTGAGTATAGTTTTGTAAATACATGGTCTATGGTGCTGAAATTTGGGTTTTCTAAAACCGCTTGTTCCCTCAACTATCTTTCCTTCATTTTCAGCCATTTTTTTATTCTTTTTTTAGTATGTGAGTGTAGACTTTACTTAAAATGCGTGGTAAGTGCTACTCCACGATAGTTATCCGGGATTGTTAGCATCTCCTTTCTTATGTTTTGGTTAATAATCGTTTTAGCCCATTCTAGAGGAAAATGCTATTTTCAAAAAGTTGGGGGTGAATAAATGGACAAGGGGAAAACGATTACAGCTGAGTTTGCATGCTTTAGCATTTCCGCTATAATTTGGGCTGGCCTGCGCTCTTCCTACCTTTAAATGATTAATGCGCAACAAACTTCTTCTCTGGATATCAGATTGTTAAATAATGGCTCAATTTCATATTCTTCTTCCACCAAATTTGCATCTTCTTCTGTAACACTGCTATCAAAGTTATGGAAAAAAACCCCCAGAAATGATCAACCAATTTTGTACTGAGATACGTTATAAACAAAGCGTTTTTTTTTTTTTTTAACAGATCTTATAATGCCCAAAATGTCTTCGAATCATCAACAGAATCTCTTAGTTTCTTTAATCTATTTTCTTCAAACTCATGTTCCTTTATTTTTCCTAATGGTAATGTAATCTTTTCGAGCTAAAGCGTATACTTATCTTTTCGTATTTTTGTCCTTAAAATTTTTTTGCATCTCCGAAATCTTTTCAGTAATCTTTTTAAATTCCTGTTTCTTTCGTTTACAGTCATCATCAAACCAATCGTTACATTTTCTGTCACCTCTACCAATAACTTAACCATACAAGCAGCAGCCCCACCAAAGCACTGACACATTTATCAAACTCTCATTCACATCAATATCTAAAGTTGACAGGCTTTCTGCAAAGTCTCTTGAAATTCATCACATTCAAGTTCATTTTTGTACATATTTGCATTTTCATCGACCATATGATTTTTTTTTTCACCTTGCTGTCGTAAATGCTTATCCTCCGAATACAACAGTCACCCTCTCCATATTCCTCAACTGGCAGGTGCCATGAGTAAATACAGTCACCAACTCGTAAATCAAAATTTGATAAAAAAAATCCCGTGTGGGAAACGAAAATAATCGATTACACTGCAACCCCTTGGTAGACCAAAAGATATTCACCCTCACTATCACCATTACAAAAACCATTTAAGATACTCAAATCGAACAGAAACAAAAGTTCAACCCAAAGTTTTGCCAAAAAGTACTTAATAGTTGAGTCCTTTTTAGAACGACGTGCACACCTTTTCATCATCAATATCAGCATCCTCTATTTTCCCCCTAGCATAGTTTGTCATCGTTTCATTTGTAACCTGTTTGTGTCCTGTTCTGGCATTTAAATCCCCCCACAACTATGAAATAAAGTTCATCCATGTCTTTTTTAAAGTTATGTAGTAGTACTTCTTCCAATAGTTAAAAAACCATCTTTTGTAATTTGTCATTGTATGTGGCCTCCTTCCGGGACAAAAATAGCAAGCAACTAATACAACATCTCTGCCAATGCCAAAACACATGTTTATCTATTTTTACAGCTACAACATTATCACAGTCAAGTTTTATTTCTTTCACACTTTTCTGCAAATTCTTTCTTAAAACAATATTACACCCCCGAGATTTTTCTCGCTGGTACGTGAAACTTTAAGTAATCAGAAAATACATTACTATAATCAAACGATGAATCAAGAAAAGTTTCCGTGAGGGTAACAAAGTCAAATTTATTTACATAATTCAGAAAAAAAGTCGTGTTTGTTTATTATACAAGTTTTCAACATTATAATTTAAAAAAAGTCCACTGAGGTGAATGGTCGGGCCTGTCCTAAAGGTTTCTCGCGACGGCCCCCAGCGCAGGCTCCTGTCGCTCACTCCATCGCTTGTCCCCCCGCCACGACCCGGAGCTGTAGACTTGCTTGGCCGGTTTCTAACATAGGATTGCAGGCATGCCTGCCTGCCCGATGCCGCCTCCCTCCACGTGATGCACGTGCGTCAGTGCCACGCGCCTCCGGTGACACACAACTCGGGGAATCCCCGCTACTGTCTCCGAAACCCCTGTCGCCCGCCCCCCTGTGTAGCTGCGGGGAGGGCGTGTCCTCCACTCCCGTCAAACCCTCGCCACGCTGCTGTTGGCTCTGGGTGGGGCGGGGTGCCATGGACAGGAGGAGGGAAGAACCACCACTGTCACCGTGCTTCTTGCCTTGGGCTCGGAGTTCATCGTGGTGACTAGTTGACACTGCATCGCCGTGAGTGGCTCTGACACATTGACCCAATTCCCCAACGTATCGTTTTTGACATCTGTCTTGCCAGCATTTGATTTTCCCACCCATACTAGCACTGCAGTCATCCCCACCTCCCGCCACCTGCGCATAGTTCCAGGATCTGGAGGAGTCGAGGGCCAATGACAAGATGACCTTTTTTAAAGTATGCTTTCTTTCCCTCACTCCTAGCTTTAGCAACTATTGGGCCTGTGCTTTAGTGGGGTCATAGCCACTCTAACCCCTTTTCCTGCCCGTTTGCCTGGTTTTCCTGTTTGTGATCACTGACATTTTGTCTCTCCATCGCCTAAATTTGACAATCATAGGTCTAGCTTTACCCTCGCGTGCATATCCTATCCGTGAGCACGTTCAATGTCCTCATCTGTCCCAGTGTCTGTCATCATCAGTACTATTGAGAACATCAAAAACGCTCTGGCACACGTGTCGAATGTCTCGTTGGTAGTTTCTGGAAATCCCGGGGGAAAAAGCGCAGATTGTCTCTGCGTGAGAAGTCCTCGAGCCTGTCCGTGTCTATTTTTAGTTTTTTTTTTAACCACTTCTTCGGTTTCTTCGAGTGTTTCGGTCAACTGTTGCGTCACTTCTTTTCTGTCATTTGACACAGCAAACAAGTGTTGTATGTCAGTTGTCATGTCATTCACCGTCTCTGTCAAGTGTCTGTGGTCAAATTCAGTCTGTCCATCTTCTGTTGAAGGAGAGAGAGAGAGAGAGAGAGAGAAGAAAGGGGAGAGGAGAGAGAGGGGGAAGAGGAAAAAGAAAAAAAGAGAGAGAGAAGAGAGAAAAGAGGGGAGAGAGAGAGGGGAGAGGGGAGGGGAAAGAGAGAAGGGGAGAAGAAAGAAAAAGAGAAGGGAGAGGAAAAAGGGGAAGAGATAGAGGAAGAGAGAGGGGGAGAGAGAGGAGAGAGAGAGAGGAGAGAGAGAGAGAGAAGAGGAGAGAGAGAGACCGAAAGAGAAGAGAGAACAATGAAGAAGAACGAAAAGAACACAGAAAGAAACATAAGAAAAAAACAAAAAGCTTTGGTCATAGGGGAAGGAAAGGACCAACCCCAGAATAGGAAAAGTTCGAAGATGGGGGATGCAGGGAAATGACCGGACTATTTATACCTGTGACTATTTATACCTGTGACTATTTATACCTGTGCTCCACCATTAATTGTGACAGTCCAGCTGTACTTCCTACCCCTTTGATGGATTACATAGGGTTTACTGGGTTTTTTTTTAATGACCTTATGAATCCTGACCAGTTCCCTTACGCAGTATCTTTTTTGCACTTTTCTGACTTAGCCTTTTGACATACTTACGATCTGGCTGTGTTAATCCACTTACCTGTTTAAATGGGGGCATTGGGGTCTGGGGGCAAATGATGTATGGACGAGGTCAAGTCTACGTCTGTTAGGATTCTCTCTCTCTCTCTCTCTCTCTCTCTCTCTCTCTCTCTCTCTCTCTCTTCTCTCTCTCTCTCTCTCTCTCTCTCCAGTTTGCAATTCTGCGTGTATGCGTCTATATGCGTTTAAGTTTCCGTCTGTGTGTGTGTGTGTGTGTGTGTGTGTTGTGCGTGCGTGCGTGCGTGCGTGCGTGCGTGCGTGCGTGCGTGCGTGCGTGGTGGTGTGTGTGTGTGTGTGTGTGTGCGTGCGTGCGTGCGTGCGTGCGTGCGTGCGTGCGTGCGTGCGTGCGTGCGTGCGTGTGGTGCGTGTGTGTGTGTGTGTGTGTGTGTGTATGTGTGTGTGTGTTCGTTCGTTCTTCTCTTTAACGTCTTTTCACAATGCTGTGATATTAGACGGGAAACACACACACACACACACACACACACACACACACACACACACACACACACACACACACACACACACACACACACACACACAACTCCACACACACACACACACACACACTCACACAACACAACACACACACACGCGCGCGCAACTCCCGTCTTCCTATCTCTGAACCTCCCTACCATTTGCCTTAAAAAATGAAATCTTAACAACAATAACACACTCAAAACATTTGTAAACATTAAATCAATGAGCCAACTGGGCTCCGTTTTAAGCCTTTAACAACATCCAGCATAAGCAAATCGTTCAATAAAATATTCTTTAAAAATGTGTGTGATGTGTGTGTGTGTGTGTGTGTGTGTGTGTGTGTGTGTGTGTGTGTGTGTGTGTGTGTGTGTGTGTGTGTGTGTGTGTGTGTGTGTGTTCAGGTTGACCTCAGTTTCCATTTCTGCTTTCTTTTTCAGCTCCTCCTGTTTGTTCTTATTTCATAACTCCCAATCCTTGCAAACTCTCATTTTCATTTTCTCTGTCTCCCCCCCCCCCCCCACCCGCGCCCTTCCCCCTTCCCTCTTTTTAGTCATTGATATTTGTCTTTTCTGTTGATCTTCTCCTCTTTCTTTTCAATTTTTGTTTGTTTCTTCTTTGTTTATTGTTTCTCCATTCTTCTTTTCTTCTTCTCGCCCCCCCCCCCCCTTCTCCTGCTGATCACCCTCATGGTTTCCTGTTATTTTAGTTTAGTGAAGAGATTTGCAAAAAGGCTTCTTGACTGTTTGATGTCATGCCCACAAAAGATCGAGGTCATAAATCCATCTCCTCTTCCTCGTTCTTCTTCTTGTTTTCCTTTTTCTATCTTTCTCTCTTTCTTTCTCTCTTTCTTTCTCTCATTTCCTTCTTTCTTTTTTTATTCACTCGTTCCTCCTTTTTTCCTTATTTCTTACTTTCTTTCTTTCCTTGCATCCTTAAATGAATCCTCAAGGGTAAAGGCTCAAAGATTGTCCCTTTTATTTTATACTGTTTACATAATGTTTTTAGTTTTTCAGCAACTTTTTTCCTCTTCAAACTTTCGTTTTGTTTCATTCTACTACCCTTCGCTGGCTGCTTTGGGGTGCTGTTGGATTCTTCTTTTGAACCCTTGGTGGTGAGAACACCACAGAAATACGGACTGTGGTGTATCTCTATTCGACGCCAAGAACAGAGACATAATCAGCCGTGTCTCCCTGATGACTCTGATCCTGCGGACGAAAGGCCTAGGAGCAGGTAATACATATAGATCTGCCGTCGAGAGGGATTATGATGGTTCCCACATGCAGTTAGGGAAGGGTTTTCACATGTTTTCCCATTATTTTCATCTTCAGCCCCTCCAGCCTCCCCCCCTCCCCTTTTTTTTTAAAATTTTCAAACCTTCACTATAATGAAGGAAGAATTGTCAACCTGCACTTGCTTTCCCCCACTACTTAATTGTTCGGCATTTCTGTCTTTCTTTAGTTCGTTTTTTCCCCATGTTTCTCTTTTGTTTTTGTACCATGTTTTAGGGGTATGGCGCTTCTTCTTCTACTTCTTCTTCTTCTTCTTCTACTTCTTTCTACTTCTTCTTCTTCTTCTTCTTCGTCATCAGCTTCCTGTTCGTCTTATGCTTCTCTTGCTACTGCTTTTTTTTTCTTGCCATCTGCAGTCTTCTTCTCCCTCTTTTTCCCTTTCTTCTCTTTTCCTCCCCGTTTCTCTTTCTTTCTTTATTTCTTTGTGTTTCTCCCCCCCCCCACTCTTCTTTTGACTCCTGCCTTTGTGTCTTAGGTTCTTTCTCTCTATTTTTTGTCTTTTTTAATTTGTCCATCCCCTCCATGCCCACCCCTCGCTATCGCTTCCGTCCTCCCTTCCTCCCTCCCTCACTCTCTGTATCCCTCTCCCTCCCTCTTTCTCTCTCTCCCCCCTCTCTCTCTCCCCCTCCTCTCTCTCTCTCCCCCTCTCTCCTCTCTCTCTCTCTCTCTCTCCTCTTCTCTCTCTCTGTTGTAGCTAATCCCTTCACTTATAGCTGTCTATATTCCAACATCAGACTTGCAACCATTTTGTGCTTTCCACTCACGTACCAATATATCACTCTGATGCAATTAACAACATGTCAGACAGATGGTTACGGGCAAGATGTGTAAACACAGACAATATTTTGAAACAGAGAAGGGAACAGAAATCCAAAACAGAAGAAGAAGGAGAAGAGCAACAAAAACAAGAAGAATGAATACAACAGCAACCACAACTACCAGAATAAAAACATTACCAAACAACAGCAACAAGCACACACACACCACAACCACACACAGACACACACACACACACACCACAACACACACACACACCACACACACACAACACACACACACACACACACACACACACACACACACACACACACAACACACACACACACACACACACACACGCACGCACGTACGCACGCACAGTCTCATAGTCAGACAGACAAAGGCAGAGACGGATGACTTCAATATTTGCCGGAGGACTGGCGACCAATGCCTCATTCATGACATCTCAGACTGACTCTCAGACAACTCCAGGAGTGGGCAGGCACACAGCGACCTTCCATCCATTTGTCTCTGTATGGATAAGTTGGCGATGAGCTGACATCCAACCAGCCAGCCAGACAGACACGCAGACACAGACGTAGAGGTATACACACAAGCACAAGCACACGCGCAAACACGCACGCGTGCACACACACACACACACACATCACACACACCACCAACACACACACACACACCACACACACACACACACAACACACACACACACACACCACACACACACACACACACACACACACACTTCTCTCTCTTTCTCTCTCTCTCTCTCTCCTCTCTCTCTCTCGTCTCGCTCTTCTCTCCTCTCTCTCTCTCTCTCTCTCTCTCTCTCTCTCTCTCTCTCTCTCTCTCTCTCTCTCACAAAGTTCTTCATTTTCTCTGCTTTGCAAGATTTTAACCAATCGCTGTACCCGTGACTAATTTGTCTAGACCGATCCCAACTTATCACACTTTCCTATAACATGTCTGCAGTGGTGTGGTGTGTGTGTGTGTGTGTGTGTGTGTGTGTGTGTGTGTGTGTGTGTGTGTGTGTGTGTTGATCCCTCCCCTCTATGTAGCCCTTTTCTGTGTCCATTCTCTCTCTCTCTCTCTCTCTCTCTCTCTCTCTCTCTCTCTCTCTCTCTCTCTCTCTCTCTCTCTCACCAATCTGTCCCACCCCTCCACCTCTCTCTTTGTCTTACATCTGCTCTATGGGGACCAATGTCATGGAACATATACCGAAAGGCAGGGAGCGACATCAGCACTCCCCAGACTGACGTTCTTCC
>JAFLJL010018240.1:33877-36377 GCA_018398815.1 Conus ventricosus
ACTTGAACGACGTAAATTCGAGACAGCTGCCAAAAGCACTTATAAGAGTCCTGAATCAATAAACAGGATCTCTTTCAAAGGTCTATTGGTGGCCGCCTGAAAGGCAGCCTGGTAGCAAGCACAGTAGAAATATGAAGCAGGTCAAAGCAGCTGAAGCGAGGCGTTGAAGCAGACAAAATGTCATTTCACTAATATATTCAAAGTTGTGAGCAACAACAAGAATGTCAGAACAATTTTTAGAAACCGTTCGGATCCGAACGGTTTTACCAGTCCACCAAAGCTTGAAAGCAATCAGACTTCAGATTGCCAGAACTTTCTGAATTCTTCATTCTCAGACATGTAGGTTAGAATTTTATGGCGTTTGTTCAGTAAATCATCAAAACTCATTCCCAGTTTATGAAACTTGGGAAAGTGGTAAAAGGCGTTTGACAGCAGAATCATCCTTCTTGCATATGAATCATGAATGAGACATTTTTCTTTAACAAAAGATGTCCACGACTGCTTCTTTGTTTTTGATTTTTGAAACGCTTTTTTGCTTTTCCAAGCTGATAACCCAAAATCAGTGAATGGTGCATGGTTTTTCGTTGATTAAATTTCACAACCTTCCAGCTTTTCTTCACAAAAGGAATCATGTCATGAACGCTTTTACATCTATTAAATTTCTCGACATCATCCTCTGATACATCAGTCTCATCATCTTGTACAAGTTTTCCCCTAAGGAAAGTATCCAGCTCGGTTATTGTCATGATAGTTTTGTCTTTTTCAGAAGATTCTAGAAAAGCTAGGCTGTTTTTTTTAGTTTTTTGGCATTGATTTTTCAGTGCCGGTTTTTCTTATGCTGAGGTAGGTTATCATATCAGCATAATATTTAATATGGTCGTCAATAGCTTCTTGTTGCTCCACATTAAAAGGAGACTCTTCGGAAAATGTAAAATTTTCGAGTTCTTGACTCAATCTAGTTGTAAGCATCAAGCATTCTACAATTTGTTTGTCTAATTCTTGCGTATTCTGAAAATCATGCAAACTGAGAGAATTGTCACTTGCCATTTTGAGAGATATCAGATATTAACACAACACAGCAGAAATATGTCCACACACCCACAGCTGTCGCCGATCCAATCCAAAGTTTTAAAGTCAATCACTTTTCTCACAGAAAAACACACACGTCTTCACAGATCGGCACCAGCAAGGGAAATGACAAGACAGCTCTGCCTGGTTGTTAACAACACAAAAGCTTCCCGGCCAAAATGACGTCATACTCCCTGTCTATTGGTTGAACGTGCACGCGCAACATCTGAGCTCGTCGCCTGATGATTAAAAATGCATTAGTAGCGCTCTCGCGTTGCACGCGCCACTGCACAAAATTGTAGGGTCAATATTGATTTGAATCGGGCTAGCAGCCAGCCGTGAACAAACAGGACTGTCAAACCATATAAATTTATAGTTGATTTTATGTTACCTAGAGAGAAGGTAAATATGTTTGTTCACGATCACCAAATACTATTCTGCACGGAAACCCCCGTTTCAATGTGCTAATTACGTCAATTTTAGAGGTTTGGCGTGTTAATCTTAGTGTGAAACAGGTGTTAATTTTAGCCAAAACTGATATGTGATGGACGTGATTTGTATGTGAAAAAGGGGTTTTCGTGCAAAATAAGAGGGTGGTCTTGAACGAAGATATTTTTTCATTTTTGATGTCACAGTAGCCTGGTATACAATGTTGTTGTGAAGACATTTATTGTTTAGTGGGCACTGCTCCTTTCTGGTGCAATTGCAAGATTTCCTTTCTCACCCTTCTTTGCTGTGTTGATTTCATTTTGTTGGATGCGTCAATTAGGTTTTTGAGGTTGGGCATACATGAGTACGATAGTTTGACAGTGTTTTTGTTAAATATTTTGGACAGTTTGTGTTCTTTTGGAAAAGAAGTTGTTAGGATTTTGAAGAATTCTTTCCCTATGTTTGTTTTGAGTTTCCCGTCGTATTTTTTCTGAACCCAAATGCAAAAAAAAAAGAGGACAAAAACACCTACGATTTCAAATCATGGCGATCACCACCAGCCATAGACGAAATGAAACCCTTTGAAGATCAAATGAAAAGAGTGATAACCAATATTGAATTCAAAAAATCTAACAACGGTTTCCAAACAACACTAAAAAAAAAAACAAATAAAACAAGTACAAAATGACAAAAATATTTGTGAAGGCTGATAAAACTAGCAATTACTACAAAATGGAACCAAAAGATTACTCTCAACTCCTTGACAAAAACATCCAGAAAAACTACAAAAAAGCGACAAAAATATACATGACAGTATCCGCACTAAAGAAAAAGAACTTGCAGAGCGCATAGACCTAAGTGACAGGATAGAAGCGACAGAACAAAAGAAGCATTCATAAATAAATAAATAAACGAATAAAACAACGAAAATTCACTCATATTCGTTTATTTATCACCCGACGAAGACCTAAGAGGTCGAAACGCGTTGTGTTTTGTCTTGTGA
>JAFLJL010018240.1:41377-46901 GCA_018398815.1 Conus ventricosus
CGAATTCCTGATAAGCTTGCAATCTGAGAGAAGGGGCCACTTGCCATTTTGATGTAGAATCAGATATTAACACACTCACACAATAATTTGTCCACACACGAATGCTGTCGACGATCCTTTCCAAAGTGTTTAGTCTAGCACTTGGCCTTCTCACAAAAACACAGCACGTCTCATCAGAGCGCACCAGCAAGGGAAATACAATCTGCGCCTGCCGGGTTGGGGAACAACTACAATAGCGGCCCAGGCCCCGGCAATAATACTCCAACTCCCTGTCTAGTGGGTTGATACTGCTCGAGCACAGCGACTCGTCGCCTGATGATTAATATATCATTAGTAGCGCTCTCGCGTTGCACGCGGCCATGCACTAATTATTGTAGGGCAATATGATTTGAAGCGGGCGAGCACCACCGGTGAACATAACAGTACTGCCTATATCCTTTTTAATTTATTTTTAGCTGTAGGGGACCCTAGAGAGTAGGTAAATATGGGGGGGGGGGGTGCTCGATCACCAAATAATTTGCTCTCGGAAACCCCCGTTCATTGTCTAATTACGGCAATTTTATAAGAGGGGGGGCGGGTAATCTTTGGGTAAACAGGGGTAATTTTAGCCAAAACGGTATGTGATGCCGTGATGTGTATGTGAAAATGGGTTTTCGAGCCAAAATAAGATGGGGTCTTGAACGAATTAGGTGGCTATTGTGGGATGTCATCAGTACCTGGTATACAATGTGGGTGGTGACATTTTTTGTTTAGTGGGCACGGCTCCCTTTCTGGTCAATTGCAAGATTCCGGTGGCGGCTACCCTTCTTTTGCTGTTTGATTTTCAGTTTGTTGGATGCGTCAATGAGGTTTTTTGTGGTGGGCATTCAGAGTACGATAGTTTGACAGTGTTTTTGTTAAATATTTTTGACAGTTGTGGTGCTTTGGAAAGAATTTTTAGGATTTTGAATAGAAGTCTTTCCCTATGTTGTTTTGAGTTTGCCCGTCGTAGTTTTGGCTGACCCCAAAGGCAAAAAAAAAAGAGACAAACACACCTACGAGTTCAAATCATGGCGAATCAACCACCAGCATAGACGAAATAAACCCCTTTGAAGATCAATGAAAAGAGGATTAACCAATATGAATTCAAAAAATCTAACAAACGTGTTGCCAAACTACACGAAAAAAAAAAACAATAAATCAATACAAATGACAAAAAAATATTTGTGACGGCTGATAAAAACTAGCAATTACTACAAAATGGACCAAAAGATTACTCGCAACTCCTTGACAAAAACATCCCAGAAAAACTACAAAATAAGCCGACAAAAAGAGACATGACAGTATCCCACTAAAGAAAAGAACTTGCAGAGCGCATAGACAAGTGACAGGATAGAAGCGACAGGATACAAAAGAAGCATCATAAATAAATAAATAAAAAGATTAAAACAACCTAAAATTCACTCAATTCGTTTTGTATACACTCCACGACAGACCTAAGAGTCGAAACGCGTTGTGTTTGGTCTTGGACTCGTTGGTCCACGTTCTCTGGGCTTTCGCTAACATTTTAGTTAAATTTATATTTATATAAATATATATATATTATAATAATATAGAGAGAGAGATGAGAGAGGAGAGAGAGACAGACAGGCAACAACAGAACATTCAGACACAAGGAGGAACGTGAGGGAATACCCGTAGATTGAGAGAGAAGAAAGCAAAACGAAGAAATTCAGATAGGAACTGGAGGACTGAGACAGAAAGTCAGACAAATATAATAAGTAATAGTATACCGATAGCTCCTTTTTTGTTTAGTGAACTGTCCGCTTGTCAGCAAGACCATAAAATAAAGAAACAACACACACACACACACACACAGACACACACACACACACACACACACAGACACACACTCACAACACACACACACACCAATCCACAAAGAGACGGCCTTGTCAATGAGAAGGAATCATAGAATCTGGATCATAGTGCGGATCCAGTTGCGCTCACAAGATAATCACAACATTGGTATGGGAAATTGAATGTAGAATATATTTAATGGGGAAAAAGTCACTAGCGGCCCCAAAACAATTTCCGGAAGCTGGGGCGGCCAATATGTAATGGGGGGTTGGCACGAATATGCAAAATCCAACAGTCGTGTCAATAAGATTACCTCAACATTTTTTTTTTCAGAGGACCTTGACCCTGTGGATTTTTCCTGCCTACAATTTGATAATTTACTACAACATGCTATATTCTCGTGGATTGTCAAAACTTTTCTTGTGACTGTTACTCGTCATTTTGCTTATTTTCCTGTACATAGATAATAGGGGAAAAACCTTCAGTTTCTGTCAAAACGTAACCTTTCCGTTGGCGGGAGATTATTGTCGTAGTGAACTTCAGGCAGCTCTGCACCCTCCCAAAATGCTTCTTCATGTTTGCGTTAGGTATCCGGGAAGACTGCACTGTCTCAGGGGCCTGTTGTTCCTGTTCTCTTCCAAATGGATTTCGTCAGTGGATTGCTAGTGTTTTCTGGGAACTAATGTCTCTGTTTCATGGTCCCTGTTTTCCTCTTCTCTTCCCCTCCTATGTGGCTGTGAGGTCGGCAGGACGCTTGTCAGCTGTGCAGAATGGGTGCATGATCATTTACCAACACCTATACCACCATCATTTCACAGCTAAATAAAGAAGGAACGGCGAATCACCCTCTCTTTCGGTGGTTACAAGCTACAACAAAACAAACAATGGTATAACAGAAAAAATTCCTTGGTTTTAGGCGTAAACGGAGACACTGAGAAACGGACACTGGTAAACAAATAACTTCATCTTCTCCCTGATTGCGTACCGGACGGAAAGACAATTAATCGTACTTCTGTCACTCGAGTCCGGTAATTTGATTTCGGAGAAGGCCAAGTCGAAAACTGTGGCATAAGGTGCATCCGGCAGACCAACGGGCACAAGAGAGAGAGTGAGAGGAGAATAGAGAGTGAGAGAGAGAGAGAGAGAAGAGAGAGAGAGAGAGAGAGAGAGATAGAGGAGAGAGAGGAGAAGGCACAAGAAAAGAAGTTTAACAGACGTTATACACACTAGACAGACAACAGACAATAGACAGACTACAAACAGACGGACGGATGGACAGACAGACTGAGACAGAGACACAGAGAGAGAAAGACACTCACCACACGCATCAACACACACAGACACACACAGACACACACTAACATACACTCAGAGAGAGAGAGAGCAGAGAGAGAGGAGAAGAGAGAGAGAGAGAGAGAGAGAGAGTGAGAGTTTACAGACATATACTCACTAAACAGACAGACTACCGACGGCTGACAGACAGACAGACTGGAACAGGCACACACACACAACACATCACACACACACACACACACTCACTCACACACCACACACACACACACTCACTACGACACGACAAACGCGCGCGCACGCGCTCCTCTCAGAGAGAGAGAGAGAGAGAAAGAGAGGAGAGAGAGAGAGAGAGAGAGAGAGAGAGAGAATCATTCTCTCTCTCTCTCGCTCTCTCGCAACGCTCACACACACACACACACACACACACAGCACACACGACACACACACTCACACACACACACATAACACACACACGCACACACACACACTACACACACACACACACACTCACACACACAAACATACACTACACCACACACAACACACACAACTCACACACACCTCTCACTAAAGCCAATTTTCCGCAGGGGGGGCGCAACAGAACCGCCACAAGCTAGAGAGAGGTTTCAATGCAACCCCGCCACCTCTCCCCACCCCCATTCCACCTCCTCTCTCCCTCTTCCCAGCTTCCCTCCCTCACCTTAGCCCTGATTCCCCTTCCTCAACCCCCTCCCCCCTCGCCCCCCCTCCCCACCCCCCCCCTCGCACACACACACACCCCTTACCACCTCAACAGTCTCTCTCCTTCCCGAGCCATCCTGCCCGCGCGAGGGATTGGATTTAAGACGCTCTCCACACACCCCTTCGCACAAAAAGATGATCAGTTTAGGGTTAGCTCAGCTTGGAGGCAATGAGGTTCAGTACTTGGCCTGTCAGGCAGACTGCCGTTGTGGCATAATAGGTGATGAACCTGGATTTGAAGGGAATGCATAGAGATGACTGCGACCCAAAGCGACCCTCTCGCGCTCTCTTCTCTCTCTCTCCTCTCTCTCTTCTCTCTCTCATCTCTCTCTCTCTCTCTCCTCTCGCTCTCTCTCGCTCTCACACACACACACACACACACCATTAACTTACAACACACACACACACCACACACAGACGGACACGGACCCGCACTCCCTAAAAAAACTAGCACAATCAGAGGTTGTGTGTGTGTATGTATCTAGTAGTTTGTGTGTGTGGTGTGTGTGTTGGTGTGTGGTGGTGTGTGTGTGTGGTGTGTGCCTGCGGGCGGGCCAGGTGCGCCTGTTGCTACAGAGAGAAGAGAGAGAAAGAGAAAGAGAAGATAGAGAGAGAAGAGAGAGAGAATTTGGTAGGTTACATGCGTAAGCGCCTTGGATGCTCCAACGATCATCCACACTATGGCTTAGTGTTGTCTGTCTTGTGCTTGCCCCTTCCTTTGAAGTGGGATCACGTTTTTTAATGATAGAGAGACCCGTCCATTGACGTATATTGGCGGTTTAAAGGAGGTATAAAGATGATACGCTACTGTATTATTACCATTGTTTTGTTACCTTATCATTATTAATTATTTTCATTCTGATTCTTCTTATTATTATTATCACATCATCTTTTTATATATTAGTATCATATTTATTATCATTAATAATTATTATTATATGTTATTGCTGTTGTCCGGTATTTCTACTAACTGCTGCTAATTTCACAACTACACACACGACGCCGACGCCCGACAACGTAATCTGTAACAGCTGAACCACCACCATTTTAACTGGTATTATATTTTCTTGTCACACACACACACACACACACACACACACACACACACACACACACACACACTCTCAGACAAACACGCACACACACACTACACACACACACACACACTCACACACACAACACACACACACACACACACACACTACACACGCACACACACACGCAACCACACACACACACACTGAAACACTGACACACACACTCACTGACACTGACACAGTAACACAAACTCTGACTCTCTCTCTCTCTCTCTCTCGCTCGCGCTCTCTGTGGTTTGTTTTAAATATTTTCTGTAAAAGATGAGATAGTTTTCGATTTATATAGACCATGTTGTTAGAATCAAATCCATGGGTGTCGGTCGACAATTCCAGGCCACAGATAAACGTGATTGCACGATGGCGTTAATACTGAAAAAAACCCACAGAGGTTTTTTAATGGGTTGCCCCTGTTTCTATTCCTGTGTGCACTCCACGGTGATATCTGTAGCTCAGTCTTCCAGTTGCAGACCTCTGACAGTAACCGTGTGTGTTCCCGGAGCATTGGGTGTGGATTGTTAAAGACAGACCCACTGGGCGTTGCATCATCTCGTTTC
>JAFLJL010018242.1:0-2500 GCA_018398815.1 Conus ventricosus
CCCCACTCTCTCCTTTCTCTCTTCTCTCTCGCGTCTCTCTCACCTCTCTCTCGTCTCTCTCTTCTATCTCTCGTCTCGCTCACCGATCTCTTCTCTCTCGATCTCTCTCATCCTCTCTCTCGTCTCGCTCTCTCGTCTCTCTCACCTCTCTCTCACCTCTCACTCTTCTCTCGCCCTCTCCTCTCTCCTTTCTCTCTTCCTCTCGTCTCTCTCACCTCTCTCTCGTCCTCTCTCTCGTCACTCACACCTCTCTCTTCGTCTCTCTCACTCTCACTCTTCTCTCCCTCTCACTCTCCTTTCTCTCTTTCTCTCTCTCGTCTCTCTCACCACTACTCGCTCCTCTCGTCTGTCCTCACATCCGCTCTCGTCCTCTCTCCCCTCCTCACTCTTCTCTCGCCCTCTCTCTCCTTTCTCTCTTCTCTCTCTCCGTCCCTCTCTCACCTCTCTCCCTCTCTCTCAACTCTCCCTCGTCTCTCTGCTTGCTCTCTCCTACGTCTCTCTCTTCCACTCTCTCGTCTCTCTCACCTCTCTCTCGTCTCTCTCTTTTCTCTCTCTCCGTTCTCTCTCACCTCTCTCTCACCTCTCACTCTTTCCCTCCCCTCTCTCTCCTTTTCTCTCTTCTCTCTCTCGTCTCTCTTCTCTCGTCTCTCCCTCACTCGTCTCTCTGCTCCTCTCAACTCCGTCTCCTCTCTTTCCTCTCCTTTCTCTCTTCTCTCTCTCGTCTCTCTCACTCGCTCTCGTCTCTCTCTCTCACCTCTCTCTCGTCTCTCTCACCCTCTCTCGCTCTCTCACATCTCTCTCGTCTCTCTCATCTCTCTCCATCGGGTCCTCTCTCTTCTCCACTCGTCCTCTCTCCACCTCTCCTCGTCTCTACTCTTCTCTCCTCGACTCTCTCTACCTCTCTCCCGAATCGTCTCTCTCTTCTCTCCTCGCCTCTCTCACATCTCTTCTCTTCTCTCCTCGGTCTCTCATCACTTTATCTCTCAACCTCTCTCTCGCTCTCTCATCTCTCTCTGCTCTCGTCTCTCTCACCTCTCTCTCTTCTCTCTCTCGTCTCTCCTCTCTTACCTATCCTCTCGTCTCTTCTCTCACCTCACACTGTTCTCTCCCCCACTCTCTCCTTTATCTCTCGGTTTCTCTCTCGGTCTCTCTCTCGTCCTCTCTCACCTCCTCGGTCTCTCTCTTCTCTCTCTCGTCTCTCTCACCTCTCTCTTCGTCTTCTCTCTTCTCTCTTCTCACGTCTCTCGTCACTCTCACTCGTCTCTCGCTTATACTCTCTCGTCGCTCTCACATCTCTCTCGTCTCTCTCTTCTCTCGCTCGCCTCTCTCACCTCTCTCTCGTCCTCTCCTTCTCTCTCTCGCGTCTCTCACCACCTCTCCTCGCTCGTCTCTCTCAACCTCACTTACTCTTCTCTCCCCATCTCTCTCCTTTCTCTCTTCTCTCTCTTCGTCTCTCTCACCTCTCTCCTCGTCCTCTCTCTCCTCCTCTCGTCCTCTCTCACCTCTCACTTCGCTCTCTCACTCACCTCTCACTCTTCTCTTCCACCCCCTCTCTCTCCTCTCTATTCTCTCTCTCGTCTCTTCTCAACCTCTCCTTCTTCTCTCCCCCTCTCTCTCCTTTCTCTATTCCTCTCCTCTCGCCTCTCTCACCTCGTCTCACGTCTCTCTCTTCTCTCTCTGACTTCTCTCTCTTACTCTCTCTCGTCCCTCTCTCACCTCTCTCTCGTCTCTCTCTTCGCTCTCATCGTCTCCTCTCACCCTCTCTCATCGTCTCTCTCTTTCTCTCTCTCGTCTCTCTCAATTCTCTCGTCGTCTCTCTTCTCTCTCTCTCCTCGTCTCTCTCTTTTCTCTCTCGTCACTCTCACCTCTCTCTCGTTCTCACTCACCTCTCACTCGTTCTCTCCCCCTCTCTCTCCTTTCTCTCTTCTCTCGCTCGTCTCATCCTCTTCTCTCTCTCGTCTCTCTCTTCTCTCTCTCGTTCTCTCTCCCCCTTCTCTCTCCTCGCTCCTCTCTCTCTCTCGCACTCTCACTCTCATCCTCGTCTCTCTCATCACCACTCCTCTCTCTTCCTCTCATCTTCTCTTCCCCCTCTCTCGATCGTCTCTCTCACCTCGCTCTCTCCGTCTCTCTCTTCTCTCTCTCTCTCGTCTCTCCTCACCTCTCTCTTGTCCTCTCTCACCTCTCTCGTCTCTCTCTTCTCCTCTCTCGCTCTCTCACGTCCTCTCTCGCTCTACTCTCCTCTCTCCTCTCCTTCACTCTTCACTCCCCCGCTCTCTCGTCCCTCTCGACCTCTCTTCTTCTCTCTCTCCTCGTCTTCTCTCACCTCTCTCGTCTCTCTCACCTCTCCTCGTCTTCTCTCACCTCTCTCTCACCTCTCTCTCCTCTCCTCTCACTCTTCTCGCTTCTCTCTCTCCCTCTCTCTCGTCTCTCACCTCTCTCTCTCCTCTCTCTCGTCCTCTCTCTCCTCTCACTCTTCTCTCCCCCCCTCTCCCCTCTCTCT
>JAFLJL010018242.1:7500-15000 GCA_018398815.1 Conus ventricosus
AGGCCGAGACGAGAAGTACACTACACGGGCACCCAGACTACTGACCAGGGCGGTTACAGACAAGACGGTGATCTAACTGCCACAGAGCGCAACGTCTCCTGGTACACGGCATGATGGGAGGCGAAGCTCCATTACTTCTCCTATCCGCCGCCTTTAACCTTCCCTGAACTGAATTCAGGTTCCCCGGAGTAGCTCAAGTTGGCAGAGCGCCGGAACTCGTGATCCAGGGTTGTGGTGTCCAATCTCCGCCGTGGGCCGTTTCGTTACAGGGGATTTTTTTCCCTCGGAGTTACACATTGGTTCTACGTCCATTTCCCTCACAGTCCTTCCCGAAAAAAAAATGAGACTATACACTGAGAGGTGTCCGAGTGTGAACGCAACAGCATAACATCTGCAGCACACTCAAACATCCCTCACCCACTTTTCGGAAGAGTAGCCTCAGTTTTTGCCTTTGGTATGGATGACACGTTACACATAGCAAAGCACACCTGCGTGAGAAATGGAAAGAGATGAAGGAAGTAAGGAAAATTGATGATCGCTATTGAACGATACTGACTTGGATGAACACGGGAAACGACTGAATGAAAGCGCCAGCTGGCAGCTGCTTACAGACGGCACTACACAGGTAGGCATCCCTGTTGTGTAAACGAGAGAGTGGAATGTAAAGCGCATTAGACTTGGTGCTCTAAGCCCGAGAATAGGCGTAGAAATAAGTATTCCATTATCATTATAATTTACTAACTTGCTGTTGGGGAGGGTGGGGGGAGTAGAAGAGAGAGAGAGAGAGAGGAGAAGAGAGACCAGACAGAGAGAATTACTGTTCTGTGATAATAGTGTGTGTTGTGTGGAGAGTGTGTGTGCATGTGCGTATGTGTGAGGTTTTGTTAGCGAGTGAGTGTTGTGTGTGTGTGTTGTTGTAGTGTTTGTGAATTGTAACACGTGCGGTGTGCGCGCGCGGCGGTGTGTGCGTGTGTGTGTGTGTTTCTAGCTAGCTTGATCGCTGCCTTGGAACATTTGAAGAGAAAAGGAGGAGGTGAGAGAGAAGAAGAAGAAGAAAGAAGGCTGAAGAAGAGAAGGGACACACCACACACATCACACACATCACAAACAAACACACACACAACCACAGGCACACTACACACACACACGACACACACAACCTATAGCTCAGGCGAGGCCGGCTGTACCAGAGAGAGTGGCAGGCGCAGAAACAACAAACTTATCCGGAAAAGACCGTAACAACAGCTCAGCGTTTGTGTGGGAGAAGGCTTGGAGACATCCGACCTATATATCGCATCTGTCGTGTGATGCCGATCGCATCTGCGTACCCGGCCCGCCTTCTGAGTCGACAGAGGAGCAAGAAAGAAAGGAGTGGCACACAATCATTATTTGGCTTTACAAAAAAAAATTAAGTATTTTAAAATATCCTCCCAGCTCCCCCATGCACCATCATCGTCTTGTCCTTCAAAAGCCTTGGCTACAGGCTTTCGCTTTCATTCGTTCGCATCATCTCTCGCTCTCACACTCATCTCTCTCTCTCGTCTCCTCTCTGCTCTCTCTCCTCCCACCCTCTTTCCACTCTCTCCGTCCTCTCTCAAAACCCACTCACAACCTCTCCCACTCTCGGGTCTCTCCCGACCCTCTTACTCCCCTCCCTCTCTCCCGGCCCGCTCTCGGTCTCTCCCACCCTCATCGGACTCCCACCCTCACTCGTCATCTCCCTCCTCTTCCCATCTCCCACTCTCTCCCGTCTCTCCCACTCTGCTCCTCCCTCCCTCCTCTTCTCTTCTCCCACCCTCCCTCTCTCTCTCCTCGCTCATCTCTCTCTCCTCCCCACCCTCTTGTCTCTCTCACTGTCCTCTTCCACTCACTCCTCCTTCTTCTCCTCTTCCCACTCACATCTTCCTGTGTCATCTCACGCTACCTTCTCTCTCTCTCCCTCTCTCGACTCTCATTCACTCTCCCCCCTGTCCTCTCCTAATCTCCTTCCTCTCTCTCTCTGCATCTCCCCCCGTCCTCTCCTCTCTCCTCTCCCCCCGTCTCTCGCACTCTCTCTCTCTCTCTCGCTTTTCTCCTCCTCTCGTCTCTACCCCCCGTCTCTTCTCTCTCTCTCTTCTCTCTCCTCTCCTCTCCCCCCGTCTCTCGTCTCACTCTCTCTCCTCTCCCCTCCCCGCTCCCCGGCTCCCCTTTTCCTTCAGATCCTTCTCTCTCTCTCCTCCCCGTCTCTCTCCTCTCTCCCTCTTACGGTCCTTCTCTCGCTCTTCTCTCTCGTCTCTCTCTCCGCCGACTCATTTCGCCTCAGGTCTAGCGTCTCATCTCCCCCTTCCCCCCTGTGCATTGTGCGTCACCGTCTCCGTCCCTCTCTCTCCCTCCTCCTCTCGTCACCCCGTCTACCTCTCTCTCCTCCTCACGTCTCTCCTCCCGTCTCTCTCTCTCTCAGTCCTCCTCTCCCCCCGTCTCTCTCACTCTCGCTCTCTCTCTCCTCCCTCCCCTCTCTCTCTCTCTCTCTCCTGCTGCTCCCTCCCTCTCCCCCCCGTCCTCTCTCTCTACTCTCCGTCCTCTCTCCTTCCTCTCTTCGTCGTCTTCTCTCCCCTCTCCCTCGTCACTCTCCGCCTTCTCTCTTCACCTCAATCTCACCATCTTCTCCTCTCCTCTCCCAAGCTCTTGCGGCTCTCCTCTCTCCTGCTCTCGTTCGGTCCTCCCGGCGACGTCGCTCGGCGGGGGGGAGCGAGCCCCTCTCCACGCCCTCCGCGTCGCTGCCGCTCTCCCGGCTCCCGGGGCTACCTCGCGTCGCTCCGACTCGGCCTGCCAGCCACCTCATTCGCTCGGGTCCACCTCCGTGCGCTACGCGCTCCGGCAGCCACCTCGCCTCCCTTCTCGTCTCGTCGGTCCCCTCCCACTCGCGTCTGAGGTGCCCTCCGACTCTCGACTCGGCGCAGTCGCGGGCTGCCGTTCCCCCTCCGTACAAAACGCACAGCACTGATGTCATTAGTCAGACAACTTAACACTGGGCAGCAAAAACAAAACTTCCAATGACCACGATGCCCGCCTTCCTCACAACGGAAATAAATAAGCACTGCGCATGAACATAGACTGCACAGTTTCAATATGATGAAATGTCGTTACCATAATAGATTATAACGGACACACTACAAAGCCCCCCCCGCCCCGAGCCCCCCCCTCCCCCCCCGTCTCCTCCCCCCCCTCTCCTCTCTGTCTCTCTCTCGTCTCCTGCTCTTAACTCTGTCTCCTCTCACTCTCGAAGCTCTCCCCTCTCATCTCATACAGCGCATGCACACGACACACACACACACACACACACACACACACAACACACGACACACACACGAACAGACACAACGCGCGTCGCATGTATATCAACACGCATGCACTATACCGCGGTTTTTCAGCACACACACACTAGACACACACACACACATCACCACACACACACACCACATACGTGGGCGGGGCCCGCGTCGGCCGTACGTTGGGCTGCGTGCGCGCGCGCACGGGAGCCGCACACACTCAACCACGCACACACACACCGACACGAACGTTCGCCGCCATACACTAAAAATTAAGCTTTCCCCATCTAATGGCAGAACACATTCAAAATAGACCGTTAATAGATAATCTACTCCACTCTCTCTCACTCGTCATCTGATCTCTCTCTCTCCCTCCTCTCTTCTCTCTCGCGGTGTGTGCGTTGACATCGTCTAGAAACCTCTCCCAGGTATTACGCACTGAACTCAGTCAGGTCAGTTTTCAGGTCATAAATGACAGGTGGATCAGCTCTTACACAAAGTTCCGTTGAAAACGATTCCTGCCTGTCGTAAAGATGTCACAACCACACGGCCCCTCCCGAAATATCCCCTCCACCCCCGACCCTTTCCCCACCCCCACTGTGCCCGACCCACAATCCCTACCCGCCCATCCTCCGCAGGGATGGGTCAATTTCTGTTTCCCACGGGCCTATCGACGGTATGGCGGGAGACGAGCACTCAATTTCATCACTTTTTTAGTTTTTCCATCGTCGTCTTATCGCTATCGTCCTTGCTGTTGTCAGTGTTGCTACTTGCTACTGTCGCACTGTCGCAAATCTTCAGTGATGGCACGTTTTTGCAGCATGCCGGTATGCGTGACCGCGAGCGTGGGCGGAGGGGAGGAGGGGGGGGGGGGGGAGGGGAGGAGTGCGTGTGAGTGTGTGTGGTGTGTGGTGTGGTGTGTGTGTGTGTGTTGTGCAGGTGAACTTTCTTGAATTTATGTACTCTTGTGTAAATATAAGATCCCTATCATACTCAGTATATTCAATATATTAGGACTGCATTATTACCTTTTAATACGCATCATAATCAGTATACTCATTATTATATGCATTGTCTTCATTTGTGCTTTAACGTTTCAATAAAAATATTGTCTTAAATCTGTAAGTTACTTTCTTTTTAAATTGCTGCTCATGGCAACAAATTTATCTCATTTTATGAGAAAGAATAAAGTATAGCTGAATTGAATTGAACTGAATTGACTTGAACTGAATTGAATTGAGTGAATTGAAAGAAGCTGCATTGAACACTGACTAACAGCACTCTGTTGATGCTTTAAATGTCTGACGTCACTCCCTTTTTAAAAAAAATGTTTTCAGTCACTGCAGCAGGAAACGTACAAAAAAACCCCTGAGTAAAGAATTACCTCCCCTTTAAAAGACTTTTTCTCTGTCCTGTCTGTGTGTCTGACTGTCGTCTCTCTCTCTGCGGCTCTCGTCTCTCTCCGTCCCTCTCTATCGTCTCTCTGCTCTCCGTCTCTCTCTCTTCTCGTCTCTCACACCCCGCCCCCATCCCCTCTCTATCTCACACTGTCTCGGATGTAAACACTATTGATCCAACTTGATGTAAGCCATATACTGTTGATAATGAGCTGTGAAAGACGAGCGCAGTGTATATAGGAGCAGCTGTTATAATATGACCCTTAATTGTAATAATCCATGTAACTGTAATACACACACGTAACTGTGATAACAGTCAATCCTAAACAACGTTTTACTGTAAATATAGCTAATCGCATTATAAGAATGACGTAGACGTGGAACCAATAGTGGTAAAGGAGAAAGTGTGGTGTGTGTATATTGGGGGGGGGGGGGTGGGGGTGGTGGGGGGGGGGGGGGGGGGGGGGGGGGGAGGAGGGGGGGGGTGGAAGGAGGAGTGGAGGGTGCACGGAGGTATGAGAGGGGAACGGTTAGAATGCCTATCATTAAAATAAAGCAAGGACAACCCAAAAACTTTTTTTTTAACAATGTATTAGATTATCCGCCTGGCATCGTCTCACCGTTGCAACTATGGTATGTTTGTTTATTTTGTTGTTTTATTTTTAAATCGCCATGAACCATGTTTTTCTTTTGTCACGTTCAATCGGCTGGATGAATAGCAATGTAAACATGAAAAGAAACTGACCTGAAGTATGTAAATTGTGCACACATAACACACACACACACACACCCACACACACCCGACACGCACAACGCACACACACACACGGACGCACGGCACACACACATAATATATTAACAATATATAAATAAATCTAAAATTCAACTCAATATACCGAGAGAGAGAGAAGAGAGCGAGAGAGATAGAAGAGAGGAGAGAGAGAAAGAGGGAGAGAGAGAACAACAACCAATCACATTTCATTCTAGTCACCGCTAGACAAGAACAAATACCTCAAAAGGAGACACACACATTCAATCACGGCAACGCATTCTCCCTATCCATTAAACCAGAGAGAGAGAGAGAGAGAGAAGAGAGAGAGATGAGAGGAGAGAGTAGAGAGAGGAGAGAGAAGAGCGAGGAGAGAGAGAAGAAGCAGGCGGAAGGGAGGAGAAGGGTGGGGTATGTGGAACATAAATATTCTATCAATCTGACTATGCCTTGATGATCCTATGTATTACGAGCTAGATCCAGAAAATACTCCCAAATAATCCAGTCCTAGTTTCCTGCACGCAAACAGTCCCAAGCCAGAGAAAACCAACCCCAAACGAACGTTTAGACCCTCTCGCCAATTCTCCTCTGCCCCCCACCCCGCCCACCCACACACACCTACCTCCCCCCACCGCCAGCCCCACCCCACCCCCACACAAATTCAATAATAGCGTGAACATCAATGACCGCTGGAGCGGGCTTGAAAGGGAAATAGTGGAGATTGGGCACAACACACATCACACACCCACACACACACACACCAAACACACACACACACCACACACGCACACGCACACACACGCGGCGCGCCCACCCACACACACACACACACACACACAACCACACACACACACACGGCGCGTCGCGCGCGAGCGCGCGCACACACACACACACAATCAAAAACAAAACAAACGAACCGAATCGAATGTTGCCAACGCTCGAGCTGACCTCTTCGTTAATTTACTAATCTTCCACTCATTACCCATTTATCCACCACCATCACCAACACCACCCACCCCCCCCCCCCCCCCCCCCCCAACACCTTCGATCGACGCAATGCAGAGGAAAACACAATCATATTCTGCTCATGACACACCAGTTCGCGTTCACAGACACACACAAACACCCACGTCACGCACACATGCGCACGCGCGCACCAGCACAGCACCCAGCACACACACACACACAGGACACACAACACACGCACGCAAACGCGCACGACACACACACAAGCACACTGGGCACACACACTCACACCCCACACACATTCGTACGCACGCGCACAGGTGGCAACACACACTCAACACACACAACCCACACACCCACAACACACAAACACACACAACACACACGACAAACACACACTAGCGTGCACACACGAAACGAACATTCATGCACACCCCAGCTTCCCTCTCGTGCCGGATAGAAATGAGAACAAAACATCTGTTAGCCCAAAGCAAACCTATGCATTTTTGATGAACAAAAACTTCTGGGGTGTGTAATCGGGGGGGGGGGGGGGGGGGGGGGGGGGTGATAGGGAGTGAGACTTCTGAACACAACGAACCCCATTTTTAAACCAAGGCCACCGTTGGTGTTGTGTGTGAAGTGTGTGGGGGGGGTTGAGAGTGAGAGAGGAGAAAGATAGAAGAGAAGAGGGGAGAGGGAGAGAGCGGGAGGAGCGAGAGGAGAGAGAGACAGAGAGAGAGGGAGAGAGTAGAGTGAATAGCGAGAGAGAGGAGAGAGCGCGAGAGAGAGAGCGTGTGTGGTGGCGTGCGTGAGTGAGTGTGTGAGTGTGTGAGTGTGAGTGTGTGTGTGTGTGGTGTGTGTGTTGTGTGAGTTGTGAGCGCACGCGCCCCGCAGCAAAAAAAGTGCGTAAATCTGTATTCTGCAGCGCACGCGCATTGACAACGTAAGGAACGGCGAACTGTGTTAAAGATACGCCTCGCCTAAACCTCCATCTGTTCCTGTGTGTGCAAATACTGCATAAAGTTTGGATCTTGACAGACAGAGAGACAGACGGAACGGA
>JAFLJL010018242.1:30000-37500 GCA_018398815.1 Conus ventricosus
GTCAAAATATTGGTGGGGGGGGGGTGGGGGGGGGGGGGGGGGGGGGGGGGGGGGGGGGGGGGGGGGGGGGAAGACAGGATCAATCTTGGTGTCAATAAGTATGGGTATGGGAGAAAGGAGAGTGGGTTAGAGGATTCTTAAGCAGCAGGGTTGCCGTGGCAACAGTCCCAGAGGCGAAGGCGATTGTGATGTCAATGTTAGTGGTAGTATCAATACAAGCAATAGCATTACTGAATGATACTGCTAACAATGATAGTGAAGGTTAAGGTAACGAAAGCATGATACAGAAACATATTTAGAAAATACATTTTTATAATAATCAAATAAATAAATAAAGGAAACATTAAAAAAATTAATAAATAAATAAAAAATAAAATATATTTAAAAAAATAAAATAAAATAAAAATAAAAAAATAAAAAATAATTAAAAAAAATTAAATAAATAAAAAAATAAAAAAAATAATAAAATAATAATATAATAAATAATTTAAAAAAAAAAATTAAAAAAAATTAAAAAAAATAAAAATAAAAAAAATAAATAAAATAATGATAATAATGCATAAATCAGATAGCTATAAGTTATGTGTAAGGTGAATAGTGGGAGATAAGGTAGTATGTGTGTGTGTTGTGGGAGGATATTGTGGGCTGAGATTGAAGTGGTGGGTTGGTACATGTTACTTTAAGGTGTTGATGCTATGAGGGTGGAGGGAAGAAGGGGATGGGTTTACGTACTAACTGGGGAGGGGGGAGGGGAGGGGCAACATATTCACACCTATACACAGAATCTCTCTCTCTCTCTCTCTCTCCCTCTCTCTCTCTCTCTATCCCCCCCCACCCCTCTCCCTTCACGACCAACGATAAAGGAGATAGCATTCTATTCATTATGTGGTGTGTGTATGTGTGTGAGTAGTGGTGTGTGGTGTGTGTGTGTGTTTGTGTGTGTGTGTGTGTGTGTGTTCCATGTGTAATATCAGCCTTATTCATTGGTTGCCCCCACCTCCACCCCCACAACGCCATAACCCAACATCCCTACACACATCATTTCTAGGGTAGGAGGGGGGGGGGGGGGGGGGTAAGTCGATTGATGTAGCAAATGGAGAGACTCAGAGAGTGTAGGAAAAGGGAAGAGGATGATAGCTGCAACCTATGTCTGAGGTAAACAGAGGTAGGGTGTGCGTAGGTGGAGGATAATTTCAGGTTGGAGCTGCAGAGATGGAATGGCACATACTACTTTTGGACGTTGAATGCCATGAGGGTGGACGGTGCCCAGTTTGGCAATGAGATGAGATTCCTGCATAACGCGTTCCAAGTTGTCACTCTTAGATTGCCAAAGTGCCAAGACTTTGACATGGTTGATGTTGTGTTGGGCATGGTTGAAGTGTAGAGCGACTGGTTTGGGGCCCGATGGTGGCGGATGTCGGCCAGGTGTTCAGAGATGCTTGTCTCAAGTGTGCGAGATGTCTCACCTACATAGATCTTATCGCACAGCTGACAGTGGATGGCATACACAATGTTGTGGCTCTGGCAGGAGAAAGTGCGTTTAAATAGTGAAAGAGCCTGTGGGGCCATGTAGGATGGTGTCTGGTTTGGTGAGAGAGCAGATTTTGCAGTTGGGTTTAGAGCAGGGGAAAGTACCTGGTGGCTTAGGTGTGAAGATTTTGTTCAACTTAGAACGCCCCAGTAGGTCTTTGAGGTTTTTGTCACGTTTGAAAGTGATCATAGGTTTCGTCTCAAAGCAGGTTTATGATTTTCTACCATGTGCCAGTTAGACTTTAGGATCCTGCAGATGGGCAGATTTTGAGGATGGAAGAGAAGGCAGGCAGTGGGTCTGTCTGTCTCTTTGGGAGGTTTAGTTCCAGAGTAGATGTTCTGGATTTAGCTGCAGTGCGGCTGAGAGCATCATTGATGACGGCACTAGGGTAAACCACGGTTGGTGAAAAAATCAGACATTTTGGCTGCTTGTATAGTGAAATCTTCTTCGCTAGAGCAGAGTCTGCGTAGGCGAAGGAATTCAGAATATGGAATGCTATTTTTAGTGGACTGGTGGTGGGAAGATGTGTAGTCCAGGTATGAGTGTGCATCAGTAGGTTTGTAGAAGACTGAGGTTTGAAGCAGTCCATCTTTGAGGGAGATAGTGATGTCCAGGAAATTAACTGACTGTGAAATGGTGTAGGTCAGCTGGATGGATGGATGGAAGGTCTGTGCAAAGTTGAGGAAATTCTGGAGGTCATGTTCTGGCATGGATGTGGCTCCCAATCCATCATCTATGTATCTTTTGTAGAGCTCTGTGTGTAGGGCCTGTGTAAGAGGTTAGTAAGCGGTGTTCTAGGTGTCCCATGAAGAGGCAGGCATAGGATGGTCCCATCTTGGTTCCCATAGCAACACCACTGATTTGTGAGAATGTGTGGTTGTTGAATTCAAAGGTATTGAGGTGAGGACTAATTCTGCAAGTCTGACCAGTGTAGCTGTGGGAGGGTGTTGTTGGTTAAGGGGTCGTTTGTTAAGAAAGAATGCGAGGGCCTTCAATCCATCATAATGGGGGATGGAAGTGTAGAGAGAGACGACGTCAAGTGTAAAGAGGAGGCTGGTTGGAAAGTGGGATCTGTGTTGTATGAATTAATCATGTTGAGTGAGTGTGTAGTGTCTTTGAGGTATGTGGGGAGGCCTTGTACTATGGGTGGAGGAGAGAGTCTAAAGTACTGGAAATGTGTTCTGTAGGGCAGCTGCATGCAGACACAATGGGTCTGCCGGGTGTATTGGTTTTGTGTAGTTTAGGGAGCAGGTAGAAGGTGGGTTGTTTGGTGTCTGTCATTATGAGGAGTTTGGCTGTCTTCGGTAAGTTGTTATGTTTGATTCTTGTTTAACTGTGGTTGAGATGAGTTTCTGGTGTTGGGAGAGGGTTGATGCTGCGAGTGGTGTATAGAAATTTGTGTTTGACAGTTGTCTGTGTGCTTCTTTTATGTACAGCTGTTTGTCCCAGACCACCACTGCACCACCTTTGTCTGCTGGTTTGATGACAATGTCTTGTCTTTGTCTCAGTGATTCAAGGGCTTTTTGTTCATCCCGTGAGAGGTTGGAATTGCGGACAGGTTTGGATTTCACTTGAGAGATTTCTTTTCTACACTTTTGATGTAGAGTTCAACTTCAGTGGATTTGTCAAGAGGTGGCTGGCGAAGCGCTGGAGTTCGAAAAGGTGGTAAAAATGTCTGAGCTCTCTGGTAGAGGGGGCTTAGGCACACCGTCAAGTGCAGCCATCAATCTAAATTTTCTAAAGAATTCTCGTTGTTTTATTCGTTTATACTTCACCTGACGAAGACCTAAGAGGTCGAAACGCGTTGTGTTTTGTCTTGTGACTCGTTTGTCCACGTTCTCTGGTTACTGTTGTTGTTCTTGAGGGCATGGTGTAAAAAAGCTATAAGCCTATCCATTTTACCCTCAATAAAAAATATTCGTATTCGTATTCGTATTCTCTCATAAAGAGCAACAGTTGAGCAAAGAGAAGGACCATCACACCAGCACAGGTCCAGGGAGGTATTGACAAACCATCACACCAGCACAGGTCCAGGGAGGTACTGACAAACCATCACACCAGCCACAGGTACAGGGAGGTAATTGACAAACCATCACACCAGCCACAGGTCCAGGGAGGTATTGACAAACCATCACACCAGCACAGGTCCAGGGAGGTATTGACAAACCATCACACCAGCACAGGTACAGGGAGGTATTGACAAACCATCACAGCCAGGGAGGTATTGACAAACCATCACACCGCACAGGTCCAGGAGGGATTGACAAACCATCACAGGTCCAGGGAGGTATTGACAAACCATCACAGGTACAGGGAGGTATTGAACAAACCATCACAGGTACAGGAGGTATTGACCAAAACCCTCACAGGGCAGGGAGGTATTGACAAACCATCACACCAGCACAGGTCCAGGAGTATTGACAAACCATCACAGGTCCGGGAGGTATTGACAAACCATCACACCGCACAGGTCCAGGAGGTATTGACAAACCATCACACCAGCCACAGGTCCAGGGAGGTATTGACAAAAACCCTCACACCACCACAGGTCCAGAGAGGTATTGACAAACCAAACACACCAGTACAGGTACAGGAGTATTGACAAACCATCACACCACCACAGGTCCAGGAGGTATTGACAAACCATCACAGGTACAGGGAGGTATTGACAAACCATCACAGGGCCAGGGGGGTATTGACAAAAACCCTCACCCGGTCCAGGGGGGTATTGACAAACCATCAAAAGGTACAGGGAGGTATGACAAACCATCAACAGGTACGGGAGTATTGACAAACCATCACAAACCCCGCACAGGGCCAGGGAGGTATTGACAAACCATCACAGGGCCAGGAGGTATTTACAAACCATCACACCAACACAGGCCAGGAGGTATTGACAAACCACACACCAGCCACAGGTCCCAGGGAGGTATTGACAAACCATCACACCAGCCACAGTCCAGGGAGGTATTGACAAACCATCACAGGTACAGGGAGGTATTGACAAAGTCGCAGTTTCCATGATCGCCTCCCAGTTAAGATGAGAGTTCGTTTCTTTGTTTTTTTCTTCACACAAGCACACACACCACACACACACACAACACACACGCACACACAAAGCACACACACACACAAACACACACACACACACACACACACACACACACACGCGATTTCATGTACGCACGCACGCACGCTGGCACTCACATACGCATGCACGCTTGCACGTACACAGACACAGACACAGACACACACACACACACACAACACACACACACACACACACACACACACACCCCACACTCCACACACACACACACACACCGCGATTTTTATGTACGCACGCACGCACGCTGGCACTCACATACGCATGCACGCTTGCACGTACAAAAGACACAGACACAGACACACAACACACACACACACACACACACACACACACACACACACAGAAATGCAGACAGACAGACAAACAGAGGACGGGCGTCGGGAAGGGTGATGATTCAAGGGTGGAGAACTTGATTACTCAGGAAAAAGTCTTTTGACAGCGAACTAAACTGTGTTTAACTAGAAAGCAGAGAGAGAGAGAGAGAGAGAGAGAGAGAGAGAGAGAGAGGAGAGACGGGGGGGGGGAGGGAGAGGGAGAGAGGGAGGGTGAGAGGAGAGAGAGAGAGACAGACAGTCAGAGACAGAAGAAGAGAGAGAGAGAGAGGAGAGAAGGAGAGAGAGAGAGGAGAGAGAGAGAGGACAGAAGAAGCAGAATGAGAGAGAGAGAGAGAGAGAGAGAGAGAGAGAGAGAGAGAGAGAGGAGAGAGGGGGGGGGGGGGGGGGGGGGGGGGGGGGGGGGGGGGGTGGGGGGGGTGGGGGGAAGGAAGAAGAAAGCAAACCAGTAAAAGCTTTTTGTCTGTCCTGTCAAATACGCTAATTTTGGGAAACGACTCTGGGGCGAAAAGGGACAGACGGCGAAAAGAGGTGGCAACAGTAGGAAACACCCCAATAAAACCCCCTCCCCCCCCCCCCCCCCCCCCCCCCCCCCTCCCCCCCCCAAACAACCCCCAACCCCAAAGTGCCCCCCGCAACAAAACCCCTTTCCCCAAGCGGAAAGATTTGGCGGGCCCCACCCCCCCACACCAACCCCCCCCCCCCCCCCCCAACCAACACAACAACCCCAAGGGAGAAAACAAGGCACGAGGGACCTTAATACCACAACAAAACAACCAACCACACACAAAAACAAAACACACACACAACCATACCACCAGAAGACACAACATCCCAGAGGCAGCAAAAAAATGGCAACCCTCTAGGGGCGAATGCAACAAACAACCCCAAACGAAGCCCACCACCCACACCAACCCCTACACAACACCGTAAACCCCCATTACCCTCCCCCCCTCCTCCCCCCCCCTCCCCCCAAACCCCCCCCCCCCCCACCCCCCACCCCACCCCCCCCCCAAAACCCACACACACACACACACACAACAAACGAAAAAAGAAAAAAAAGGAACTTTGATCGTTATTAATCATCTTCCGTCAACCGGGTGTAATCTGATTGGCCGACCCATGCCCGGTCCGGTTGGTCGGGATGGAGATTGGGAGAGAAACAGCACAGAGCAGGGGCCGGTGTCGAAAATAATACTGTCGCTCATAAAATCGTGTCGCAGCGACAGTATTTCCCGGGAAATACTGCAGCTGGTTCGTGAAAAATTATCGCTGAGCGACATAATTTCATAAAAATTGGTAGCGCGACAGGATTTCACGAGAAATGTCCATAAAATCGTGTCGCTGCCTAAAAATAAAATCATGTCGCAGCGACAGCATTTCATGTAAAAAATTGCTGCCGTAGAAAAGTTGTCGCTCTGAGACAGTATTTTTCGTAAAAATACGACGTCGAAGACATGTTCGGTCTCTGCCCCAACCTCTGCCCCACCTCCCTCTCTCATGGTTTTACGTATCAGTTGCCCATTGTCTTTCTGTCTATATTTTATTTGTGTCTGCTTGACTGTCGGTCTGTCTTTCTGTCTCTTTTTGTTTTTCTCGTTCATTCTCTCTATGTATCGCCCTCCCTCTATCTGATTGACTCTGTTTAGTTTCACTCTGTCCATCAAACTGTCTGTCAGTTGGTCTCTGCCTTTTCCGCCTCCTCCCCTCCCCCTCTCTCTCTCTCTCTCCTCTCTCTCTCTCTCTCTTCTCTCTCTGGACGTGCAAGCAAGTGTGCGTGTATGTGGAGAGAGCGTGACAGTGTGTGTGTGTGTGTGTGTGTGTGTGTGTGTGTGTGTGTGTGTGTGTGTGTGTGTGTGTGTGTGTGTGTATAGCGCAGTGAAACGCACGAGACCCGGACAAGGCCTTAACTAGATGAACGAAAATGTGTGTGTGTGTGTGTGTGTGTGTGTGTGTGTGTGTGTGTGTGTGTGTGTGTGTGTGTGTGTGCTGGCTGAATCATAAAATCACAGATCGCAGAGCATCTTGTTATTTGTGATGATGATGATGATGATGATGATGATGATGATGATGATGATGATAATTCACAAAGGGCTAATTGTGACTCATTTAAAAGGGCCCTACACAGTTTTCCTTTCTATGAAAGAGTAAGTAAAAATGATCAATGCAGAGAGCTCTACTCACTCTTTTATAAGTAAGCAGAAATGGACCCCTTGTAAAAAAAAAAAAAAAAAAGTACAACCAATAGGCTGCAATAAACAATTCTCCAATGAAAGATGTTTTTAGCCTTCAGTTAGAAGTAATGTGTCTTGTCCAGAAATGTGGACCTACTTGAAAGGTTAGTTACTTTCGTTTGTTACCCTGTAAGGGAAGATTGGTTAATGCGGGCCAGTAGATAAATTGGGCTGGTGCTAATTTGAGAAAATATGACGAGATAAGTTCAGATCTTTGTGTGCTACATTGTCAGCATGCATAACTTCCTCTGCTAGAAAACCATGGCTGGTCGCGGGAAAGGATACCAACAGTAA
>JAFLJL010018242.1:42500-45000 GCA_018398815.1 Conus ventricosus
TCTAGTTAAGGCCTTGTCCGGGTCTCGTGCGTTTGACTGGGCTATACACAAACTGATATCTGTTCGTTCATCTAGTTAAGGCCTTGTCCGGGTCTCGTGCGTTTGACTGGGCTATACACAAACTGATATCTGTTCGTTTATCTAGTTAAGGCCTTGTCCGGGTCTCGTGCGTTTGACTGGGCTATACACAAACTGATATCTGTTCGTTCATCTAGTTAAGGCCTTGTCCGGGTCTCGTGCGTTTGACTGGGCTATACACAAACTGATATCTGTTCGTTCATCTAGTTAAGGCCTGGTCCGGGTCTCGTGCGTTTGACTGGGCTATACACAAACTGATATCTGTTCGTTCATCTAGTTAAGGCCTTGTCCGGGTCTCGTGCGTTTGACTGGGCTATACACAAACTGATATCTGTTCGTTCATCTAGTTAAGGCCTTGTCCGGGTCTCGTGCGTTTGACTGGGCTATACACAAACTGATATCTGTTCGTTCATCTAGTTAAGGCCTTGTCCGGGTCTCGTGCGTTTGACTGGGCTATACACAAACTGATATCTGTTCGTTCATCTAGTTAAGGCCTTGTCCGGGTCTCGTGCGTTTGACTGGGCTAATACACAAACTGATATCTGTTCGTTCATCTAGTTAAGGCCTTGTCCGGGTCTCGTGCGTTTGACTGCGCTATACACAAACTGATATCTGTTCGTTCATCTAGTTAAGGCCTTGTCCGGGTCTCGTGCGTTTGACTGGGCTATACACAAACTGATATCTGTTCGTTCATCTAGTTAAGGCCTTGTCCGGGTCTCGTGCGTTTGACTGGGCTATACACAAACTGATATCTGTTCGTTCATCTAGTTAAGGCCTTGTCCGGGTCTCGTGCGTTTGACTGGGCTATACACAACTGATATCTGTTCGTTCATCTAGTTAAGGCCTTGTCCGGGTCTCGTGCGTTTGACTGGGCTATACACAAACTGATATCTGTTCGTTCATCTAGTTAAGGCCTTGTCCGGGTCTCGTGCGTTTGACTGGGCTATACACAAACTGATATCTGTTCGTTCATCTAGTTAAGGCCTTGTCCGGGTCTCGTGCGTTTGACTGGGCTATACACAAACTGATATCTGTTCGTTCATCTAGTTAAGGCCTTGTCCGGGTCTCGTGCGTTTGACTGGGCTATACACAAACTGATATCTGTTCGTTCATCTAGTTAAGGCCTTGTCCGGGTCTCGTGCGTTTGACTGGGCTATACACAAACTGATATCTGTTCGTTCATCTAGTTAAGGCCTTGTCCGGGTCTCGTGCGTTTGATGGGCTATACACAAACTGATATTTGTTCGTTCATCTAGTTAAGGCCTTGTCCCGGGTCCTCGTGCGTTTGACTGGGCTATACACAAACTGATATCTGTTCGTTCATCTAGTTAACGCCTTGTCCGGGTCTCGTGCGTTTGACTGGGCTATACACAAACTGATATCTGTTCGTTCATCTAGTTAAGGCCTTGTCCGGGTCTCGTGCGTTTGACTGGGCTATACACACACTGATATCTGTTCGTTCATCTAGTTAAGGCCTTGTCCGGGTCTCGTGCGTTTGACTGGGCTACACACACATGATATCTGTTTTGTTCATCTAGTTAAGGCCTTGTCCGGGTCTCGTGCGTTTGACTGGGCTATACACAAACTGATATCTGTTCGTTCATCTAGTTAAGGCCTTGTCCGGGTCTCGTGCGTTTGACTGGGCTATACACAAACTGATATCTGTTCGTTCATCTAGTTAAGGCCTTGTCCGGGTCTCGTGCGTTTGACTGGGCTATACACAAACTGATATCTGTTCGTTCATCTAGTTAAGGCCTTGTCCGGGTCTCGTGCGTTTGACTGGGCTATACACAAACTGATATCTGTTCGTTCATCTAGTTAAGGCCTGGTCCGGGTCTCGTGCGTTTGACTGGGCTATACACCCAAAATGATATCTGTTCGTTCATCTAGTTAAGGCCTTGTCCGGGTCTCGTGCGTTTGACTGGGCTATACACAAACTGATATCTGTTCGTTCATCTAGTTAAGGCCTTGTCCGGGTCTCGTGCGTTTGACTGGGCTATACACAAACTGATATCTGTTCGTTCATCTAGTTAAGGCCTTGTCCGGGTCTCGTGCGTTTGACTGGGCTATACACAAACTGATATCTGTTCGTTCATCTAGTTAAGGCCTTGTCCGGGTCTCGTGCGTTTGACTGGGCTATACACAAACTGATATCTGTTCGTTCATCTAGTTAAGGGCCTTGTCCGGGTCTCGTGCGTTTGACTGGGCTATACACAAACTGATATCTGTTCGTTCATCTAGTTAAGGCCTTGTCCGGGTCTCGTGCGTTTGACTGGGCTATACACAAACTGATATCTGTTCGTTCATCTAGTTAAGGCCTTGTCCGGGTCTCGTGCGTTTGACTGGGCTATACACAAACTGATATCTGTTCGTTCATCTAGTTAAGGCCTTGTCCGGGTCTCGTGCGTTTGACTGGGCTATA
>JAFLJL010018242.1:50000-57500 GCA_018398815.1 Conus ventricosus
CCTCACACACACACACACACACACAACACACACACACACACACACACACACACACACACACACACACACACACACAGAGAGAAACAGAGAGAGACAGGGAGAGACAGAGTGGGAGAGAAAGCAAGCGAGCGAGCGAGCGAGAGAGAGAGAGAGAGAGGAGCGAGAGAGAGCAAGAGAGAGAGAGAGAGAGCGAGAGAGAGCAAGAGAGACAGAGAGATAGACAGACAGACAAACAGACAGACAGTACAACTAGTTCATTATGAGGTCGCGCATGCGTGTGTGCACGCGCGCGCGCGCGCACCGCACGCGCGTCGCACACACAACACACACACACACACACACACACACACACACACACACACACAGGTAACATTATTCCTGACGTGACTGTCCCCTTACGCCCATAACTGTGAACTTGCGTTCAGGCGAGCACCCAACATGACAGCATAGAAGGTCCCTGAGATCATTACATGACTTCGCACGTTGCATAGCGTTCATCAGGGCAGTGACTCTGAACAGCGGTGGTAACAATAATCAGCTGTAATCCTTTTGACTTTCTCTCTCTCTCTCTCTCTCTCTCTCTTTCTGTCTCTCCCTCTCTCTCTCTCTGTCTCTCCCCTCCCTCTCTCTCCCTCCCTCCCTCTCTCCCCCCTCTCTCTCTCTCTGTGTCTCTCTCTTTTCTGTCTCTCCCACTCTCTCTCTGTCTCTCCCTCCCTCTCTCTCTCTCTCTTTCTGTCTCTCCCTCTCTCTGTCTCTCCCTCCCTCTCTCTCCCTCCCTCCCTCTCTCTCTCTCTCTCTGTCTCCCTCCCTCTCTCTCTCTCTTTCTGTCTCTCCCTCTCTCTGTCTCTCCCTCCCTCTCTCTCCCTCCCTCCCTCTCTCTCTCTCTCTGTCTCCCTCTCTCTCTCTCTCTGCTTTTGACAAACGTGAAGAGAATTCCAGTGACAGAGCCAAATAAATAACTGGACTGTGGTTCTGAGTTCTGTTATGTACCTTCTGTACAATGATGTATGACTTTCTTTTTGATTGCTGCGCAGGAAAAACATATGTCCAATTCCGTTATGTTGTTGTTGTCATCCTTTAAACAATAGTCTGTCTAACTTTTTTGTCCTGATGTCCATTGTATCTGTTGTGTTGTTGTGTGTGTGTTGTGTGTGTGTGTGTGTGTGTGTGTGCGCGCGTGTGCGTGCGTGCGTGCGTGCGTGCGTGGTGTGTGGTGTGGTGTGTGTGTGTGTGTGTGTGTGTGTGTGTGTGTGTGTGTGTGTGGTGTGTGTGTGTGGTGTGCGGCGCGCGCCACGCTGTGTGTGTGTGTGTGTGTGTGTGTGTGTGTGTCTCCCTACCTCCATCACTGGACTTACAGTCTGGCCCATCTCACACATTTTGTGCCCATTTCGCTGATGCATTTCCCACACCCCCAGGACCATCAATAAAAATTAAAGCAAAGCACACACCCCCCGACAGCCTTGACCTCAGCCACTCTCCTCCCAAGGGAAGTAACACTTCAAAGACACCCCGCGGCGTCCCGCGAGACTTCAGGAGCTTTGTCAACAGATCACGTGATGTTAATCGAGAGGACGGCTTTAAATAGCTTTGCAGGGAAGGGTGATTCTCATGCTCAGAAGCTGGTCCGGTGGATTGTGGATTTGAATCAAGCATTCAGAAACAGATGCCTGTTCCGCAAAATGTGTAGACAACCAAAACAAGTTTCTATCGAGGAAGCAAGCACTAGAGGAAAAAGATCGATTATTTCCGTTTCAGTCGAAAAGACAACATTTATTTTGTTTGCAAGGAATATTAGGTTTGATGTAAACAGTGAAAATTGGAAACAGGGGCCGAGTTATATTAACCTTTTTCTTAGTCCCCTCTCTCTCTCTCTCTCTCGTAATCTCTTTTCTGCGTTTATTGTAAAAGCCAACAAAGGTGTGAAATTTGTCTGACGGGTCGCCATACTAATATACACGCTGCACGTCGAGTTCTTTGTTGATGCAATATCGATCTTTTTAACAACCGGGGCCGTTAATTTACCTCGTAGCCTGGGGCAAGATACACTCCTCTCTCTCTCTCTCTCTCTCTCTCTCCTCTCTCACTCTCTCTCTCTCTCTCTCTCTCTCTCTCTCTTGCACAATGACATGTAACAGCCGGAATAACGAATCCCCCTAGGTGTCTGGTTTCTCACCCTTGTGGACAGGGCCAACAGTAAATTGCACTCTCTCTCTCTCTCTCTCTCTCTCTCTCTCTCTCTCTCTCTCACCACAGTGACATGTAACAGGTGGCCCAGTCAGTCCATTCTGGAGGTCTATGTTATCGGCTTCGTGGAGAAGACCATCAGCAAGTTGTTCAATAAACTGTGCTATACATCTCTTTGGTCATCTAGTTCGGTCCTTGTCGGGCCTCGTTGCGGTCTGTTGCGCTGTATACAAACTGATGCAGGCGTGATCTATGAACGAGAAAAAAAAAATGCCAGTTCACTAATTGTTCATTTCTTTCTTCACTTCTTTCTCTAATAATGATGAGGAATTAATCAATGGAAGAGAGAGATGGGGGGTGGGAAGAGGGGAACGAGAGGAGAGAGAGAGAGAGGAGAGAGAGAGAGAGAGAGAGAAAACATGGCAAACCTAGACAAACAGAGAGAGAGAGAGAGAGAGAGAGAGAGAGAGAGAATACATGGCAAACCTAGACAAACGAGAGAGAGAGAGAGAGAGAGAGAGAGAGAGAGGGGAGAGAGAGAGAGAGAGAGAGAAAATGGCAAACTTGGACAAATAAAGAGACAGACAGACACATGCAGAGGAGAGAGAGAGAGAGGAGAAGGAGAGGAGAGAGAGAGAGAGAGAGAGAGAGAGAGAGAGAGGCAAATGGCAAACTTGGACAAATAAAGAGACAGACAGACACATGCAGAGAGAGAGAGAGAGGGGGAGAAGGAGAGATGAAGAGAGAGGAGGAAGAGAGAGAGAGAGAGAAAAGGCAAACATGCACTGACACATAAAGAGACAGACACATGCAAAATGAAGAGAGAGAGAGAGAGAGAGAGAGAGAGAGAGAGAGAGAGAGAGAGAGAGAGAGATGACTAGTTCATTAGTAGGTGGAAGGCCGACCCAAATTATCAGTTCAGCAGTCCAGTCACCTTACCGCTCTCTCCTCTGTTGTCAAGGCAGTGGTAAAACCTGCCAAAGTCAATTTTCTTCATGCACACAGCATGGTATTAGTCTAACACTACCAGAGAGATGCGTTTACCGCACAGTCTGTGCTGCTATCACGCCTATGCAGGAATATGTGTGTGTGTGTGTGTGTGTGTGTGTGTGTGTTGTGTGTGTGTGTGTGTGTGTGTGTGTGTATGTGTGTGGGGTGTGTGTGTGTGGTGTGTGTGTGTGTGTTTGTGTGTGTTGTGTGTGTATGTATGCGTGTGCCGTGTATGTGTGTGTGTGTGTGTGCGTGTGTGTGTGTGTGTGTGGGGTGTGTGTGTGTGTGTGTGTGTACACGTGCACATACGCACGTGCTCACAAACACACATGCGTATATGCACAGAATCACGCATGCCTGTGCACGCGTGCGCTCGCACACACACACACACACACACACACACACACACACACACACACACACACACACACACACACACACATTATTCCTGATGCGACTGTCCCCTTACCCCCATAAACTGTGAACTGAAGTCCAGGTGAGCATCAACATGGCAGCATAGAAGCTCCCTGAGATCGCCAATGACTACTCACGTTGCATAGTAGCCATTAGAGCAGTGCCTCTGAGCAGTGGTAGTGCTTTAATCAGCTGTAATCCTATAGACTCTCTCTCTCTCTTGGTCTCTCTGTCTGTCTGTCTCTCTTTCTCCCACTCCCTCTCCCTCCCTCCTTCCCTCTTTCTCTCTTTGCCCCCCCCCCCTCTCTCTCTCTCTCTCTCTCTTGGCTTTTGACAAACGTGAAAAAAGTCAATTACTGAGACAAATAAAGAACTAGACTGTCTTGTTAAAACTTTTATGTGTATTCTGTACAATGAATGCATTACATTTGTTTTTGCTGCACAGGAAAATGTATGTTCACATCCATTATGTTGTTGCTTTCATCCTTTAAATGATGGCCTGTCCTAGCTTTTTTTCTGTCAGATAATCTCTCTCTCTCTCTCTCTCTCATCTCTCTTTCTCTCCCTCTCTCTCTCTCTCTCCTCCTCTCTCTCCCCCCTCTCCCCCCCCCCCTCTCTCTCTCTCTCTCGATTTCCAGTTATGCCGCCTGTGGGGCGTTTTTCATAGGAGAGAAAAACAAGCCGTTCACTGCTTTGCTCTGTCTGTCTGTCTGTCTGTCTGTCTGTCTCTCTCTCAGATGAAATATATTTGATGTTTTACTGTCCTGCTCTGAGTGATTTAAGAATAAAGCTTATCCAATCTAAATATTACACAGAACCGTGTAACTTCAGGCTCAGTCTCTTATCATCGACAAGTAATGAAAACACACCATTGAATTTAGCCATGTATGTTTTGGAGGAAACAAGAGAATTCGGGACTTAATCTGAATAAAGATTCGTATTCGCATTTGCATTCGTATTCTCTCTCTCTCTCTCTCTCTCTCTCTCTCTCTCTCTCTCTCTCTCTCTCTCTCTCGCTCGTTCGCTCGCTCGCTCTGTCTCTCTCATCTTACTTCCTGGTTTGCTACAATCTAGTACAAAAAAAAGGACAGATTGGAAGACTAGGTACGGCCTAAAATTCTCTGCTTTGCGTGACATGTAACACCCCCCACCTCTCTCTCTCTTCTTCTTCTCTTCTCTCTCTCTCTCTCTCTCTCTCTCTTCTCTCTCTCTCTCTCTCTCTCTCTCTCTCTCGCAGTATCTGCTCTGTGTTTATTGTAAAAGTCAACAGAGGTGTGAAATTTGTTGGACAGATTATAGGTCGCGTCACTAATAAGCAGGCAGCACGTCAAGTTCTTTGTTGACACAGTATCGATTTTTTTTTTTTAAACAACTGTGGTCGTTAATTCACCTCGTAGCCTCGCCCGTGCACACGCACACGCACACACACACACCCACGCACGCACGCACCCACCCACCCACCCACCCACCCACCCACACACACACACACACACGCACACACACACACACACACACACACACACACACACACACGCCACACACACACACCACGCACGCACGCACACACACACACATACACACACACACCACGCACGCACGCACCCCCCCAGCCCCCCCCCCCCCCCCCCCCCACACACACACATACTGTCTCTCTCTCCCTTTGCATGTGTCTGTCTCCATATTATCTGTGTGTGATTGCCTGTTTGTTAGTCTTCTCACTGTCACTGTCTGTCTGTTTTCTGTCTGTCTGTCTGCCTGCCTGTCTGTCGGTCTCTTTGTCTCTCTCTCTCTCTCTCTCTCTCTCTCTCTCCACAGTGATATGTAACAGGTGGCACAGTGAATCCTCTTAGTAGCCAACGTTATCGGCCTTGTGGAGAAGACCATCACGCAAGTTGTTCAATAAACTGTACTATATGTCTCTTTGTGTTCATCCAGTTCATTCCTTGTTCATCTAGTTCATTCCTTGTTCATCTAGTTCATTCCTTGTTCATCTAGTTCAGTCCGTGTTCATCTAGTCCATTCTTTGTTCATCTAGTTCAGTCCGTGTTCATCTAGTCCATTCTTTGTTCATCTAGTTCAGTCCGTGTTCATCTAGTTCATTCCTTGTTCATCTAGTTCAGTCCGTGTTCATCTAGTCATTCTTTGTTAATCTAGTTCATTCCTTGTTCATCTAGTTCATTCCTTGTTCATCTAGTTCATTCTTGTTCATCTAGTTCAGTCTTTGTTCATCCAGTTCATTCCTTGTTCATCTAGTTCAGTCCTTGTTCATCCAGTTCATTCTTTGTTCATCTAGTTCATTCTTTGTTTTCATTCTTTGTTCATCTAGTTCATTCTTGTTCATATAGTTTCATTCCTTGTTCATCTAGTTCAGTCCTTGTTCATCTAGTCCATTCTTTGTTAATCTAGTTCATGTCCGTTTTCATCTAGTTTATTCTTTGTTCATCTAGTTTATTCCTTGTTCATCTAGTTCAGTGGTTGTTCATCTAGTTCAGTCGTTGTTCATCTAGTTCAGTCCGTGTTCATCTAGTTCAGTTGTTGTTCATCTAGTTCAGTCCGTGTTCATCTAGTTCATTCCTTGTTCATCTAGTTCATTCTTTGTTCATCTAGTTCATTCTTGTTCATCTAGTTCATTCTTGTTCATCTAGTTCATTCTTTGTTCATCTAGTTCATTCCTTGTTCATCTAGTTCAGTGGTTGTTCATCTAGTTCGTCGTTGTCATCTAGTTCAGTCCGTGTTCTCTGTTCAGTTGTTGTTCATCTAGTTCAGTCCTTGTTCATCTAGTCCAGTCCTTGTTCATCTAGTTCAGTCCTTGTTCATCTAGTTCATTCTTTGTTCATCTCGTTCTGTCCTTGCTTGGGATTCGTGCGTTCGGTTGGGCTGTATACAACCTAATGTTATAAATGTATGCTTGAGATCTAAGCATGAGAAATGTCAGTCAACTAATTTTTCATTTTTTTAAAACTCGTTTACTTCTCTGATGACAATGTGAGTATGTCTATATGAGAGAGAGAGAGAGAGAGAGAGAGAGAGAGAAGAGAGAGAGAGAGAGAGGAAGGAGAGAGAGAGAGACAGGGAGAGAGAGAACACTTACACTCACATGACAAGAGAGGAGAGAGAGAGAGAGAAGAGAGAGGAGAGAGAGAGAGAGAGAGAGAGAGACAGACAGACAGACAGACAGAGACAGAGACAGACATAGACACAGAGACAGAGGGAAAAGGAGTACAACAAACAGGCAAGCAGACACAGATATAAAGACAGACACATACAGAGAGAGAGAGGAGAGAGAGAGAGAGGAACAACTAGATCATTATTAGGTCGAAGGCCGACCTCAATTGTGTGTGTGTGTGTGTGTGTGTGTGTGTGTGTGTGTGTGTAATACTCTGTCCGTGTCCCTCGCTCTTGGAAACAAAACTCGGGATTAGAATGGAAACTTCCTCCTTATAATGAACACAAACGAACACTCATTGGCTAGCGGATTATCAGCTGGGAAGGTCAGTTATATCACACTGACAATTATGTTGGCAGAACCAAAATCCATCCCCTCTCTCTCTCTCTCCCTGTCTCTCTTCAGCGCTTGTGTGTGTGTGTGTGTGTGTGTGTGTGTGTGTGTGTGTGTATGCGTGCGTGCGTGCGTGCGTGCGTGCGTGCGTGCGTGCGTGCGTGCGCGCGCGCGCGCGCGCGGGCGTGTGTGTCTGTTGTTGGTATATTAGCATGCGTTCGTGCGTGCATGCCTCGCTCTCTCACTCACAACAAAGATAGCACTATTTTTGCATACACACTCTCACTCTCTCTCTCTCTTCTTTCTCTGTCTGTCTGTCTGTCTGTCTCCTCTCTCTCTCTCTCTCTCTCTCTCTCTCTCTCTCTCTCTCTCTCTCTCTCTCTCTCCAAGCGTAGTTGTTTAGGAGCGAGACA